>PVJH01024680.1:0-32731 GCA_004026705.1 Nesogale talazaci
CAAAGTCTTCCTTTACTAAATAAAATGCAAGTGAAAATGACTTCCGTCCACTCTGGGTCAAAACTCCACTCCTTGTCTTAACTTTGTATTTCTGAAGGAGTGAAGATGAAGCTTTGGTATCAACAGGAGTGAATTCACTCCGAATATGGCAAGTCTGCTATACCACTCCACGTGCTCAAAGAAGCCAAATTGAACATGCTACTGTTTGTGCCACTTGTGAACTAATCTAACTGAGGAAACACATACTTTCTTTAAAATTACTGATTCCCATCCATACAATGCATAGCACACATTTACTTTTACCTTTCAACTATAAACGGTAAATGGAATAAAATGAAAATGTATGACAATTATATTATGATAATATGACTAAAGTATTAAGATGAATTGTTAATCGTTACTTAGCAAATTACAACTTTCATATGGAGAAAATAATACCCTACACATATAATGAATAATATTACACTTGGCCTAATATGGTTGTAAGTTAATTATAGACTACACAGCTGATTTAGTTTCATTTACCTAAGGAGCTGTTCTGACCCTGTTGCAGATTAATTACATCTTCAGGAATACACTCTCATTTATCATTGTCACTTGCAGCATTATAGCTTCTAGCTAGAGTGTTGCTATTGTAAAAAAAATCCTTAGCTCTGATACATTTTGCAAGTATAGTCATTAAAAGCACATGACAGCTAAAACCAGGTAAGATTAAATTAGCTATGGAACATTAGGAAACTGCATGTCCTAGATATTAAATGACTATAGGAAAATCAAAATTCTTTTAAAATCACTCAAGTCAGATAACAGGATTTATAATATTTTAAAACATATTGGAAAAGACTCCACATTCTAAATGTATTATGAAAAATTCAATGCACACTAACTCCTTACTGCACAGCATGAGTTTTATTCTGTCCATTCTATAAAATTGTTAGAAATATTCAAAAGTGGGAGTTTGTTTAAATTATCATGGGAGTTTGTTTAAATTATCATATATTATTAGGCATTTTAAAATGATAACAATGAGAGTCCTCAATCAACTGTAAGAGAATGAACTAACTACATGAATTCAGACATTGCATATAGTTGAAAATTCATAACTAAATTATCATTCAGTAATCTACTGAACTTGGGAACACCGGGGTCAACTGGCAGATTATAATTTATAAAGAATGCACCATATCCATATTTGGTGAGTAGCATCTGGGATAGCAAATGTGATAGGTAGGTTTATTGTGCCAATCTGGCGAGTAAACACATGTGACGTTAATAAGGTTGCAGTTTTATTAAAGGGCAAAGAGATAGATGGCTTGGCAAGCTTTGCCTTTCTGTCTCTTGCTCTCTGACAACCTTAAGAGTGTGCAGCTACCTTAGATAGTTCTCTGCTTCAATTTGCAAGCTACACTCCCTGTGGGAGACCCAACCCATGGACTGTGTCAGTAGAGTTTGCAATTCCTTTAAGACCTTCTTTTCCGTGGATAGCCACCCCTCCCCCAAAAGGATTTACTTCATAGGATTTACACTGAATTTACAGCTGAGGGAGAGTGACATGTCTGGTCAAAATCCATGGGAGCAAATGAAGGGGGAGGAAGAGAAAATGGAGCAAATCCTGCCCCACCAAGCCCTGAGGACGATATCCCTATTCAGAGCAGCCAATGCACAGAGAGAACCATATGACTGACTTTGAGAATTGTGCTGAACTGACCTCACCACACTCAGGCAAAGCACTAAGGCGTACAACAAAACAGGAGGGGGAGCAGAGCTAGAGAATTCTGAGGGAGCACCAAAAATATACTTTGTGCCCAGGGTCTAGCACTCCTTCAGACTCAACCTGAAAAGAGTCCTAAAGGTTGGCATACTGACCTTGAACTAGTTATGGGCTTCTTTTTTATCATTGGTTTTGTTGTTGTTGTTTGTTTTCTTTTGTCACTTTGTTTTGCTCTGTCTTGTTTTTTATCATTATTATCTCTGCAGGTCTGTCTAGATAAGTTAGACTGGATAAATACCCTGGAGTTGAACACAAGGGAACCACTGGTTCCAGAAGACTTGGCAGAGTGGGAGGTGCGGGAAAGGAGATGATGTTGACCAACTTAGGGACAAGCGAACAACAAACGATCCAAAATCAGTGGCAAGGAGGGTCTATGTGACCTGGTAAGGATTTATCAAGGGTCAATGTAACTAAGAGAATTTACTGAAAACCAAATGAAGGCTGAGCATGATAATGGGAAAAGAGGAAAGTAAAAGGAAATAGAGGAAAGAACTGGGAGGCAAAGGGTATTTATAGAGGTCTAAATTTAGGCAGGTGCATATATAAATATTTTATATATGGTAATGTGGAAATAGATCTATGTGCATATATTTATAGGTTCAGTATTACGGTAGCAGATGGACATTCGATCTCCACTCAAGTACTTCCTCAATGCAAGAAAACTTTGATCTTTTAAACTGATGTTCCATGATGCTCTCCTTCCAACATGATTGCTAAAGACAAAGAATGCATAAGCAAATGTGGTGAAGAAAGCTGATGGTGCCCAGTTATCAAAAGATGTAGTACCTGGAGTCTTAAAGGGTTGTAGGTAAACAAGCAGGCATCTAGCTCAGAAGCAACAAAATCTACATGGATAAAGCACACCGGTCTGTATTATCATTAGGTGTCAAAGGTATCAGGCATTAGACATCAATGAACAAAGGATCATTATCATGGTGTGCTTACCTTCCTGAAATAATCACTGAAGACAAATGGATGCATAAGCAAATGTGGTGAAGAAAGTTGATGGTGCTCGGCTAGCAAAGATATAGCGCCTGGGGTCTTAAAGGTTTGAAGGTAAAGAAGAGGCCATCTAGCTCAGAAGCAACAAAACCCACATGGAAGAAATACACAAGCCTGTGTGATCACAAGGTATTAAAGGGATCAAATTTCAGGCATCAAAGAATAAAAAAATCATACCATTGTGAATGGGGGGGGGTTGTAAATTGGGGAACCAAGGCACATCTATACTTCACTGGATATCCCCTTACAGAAGGGTCACAGGGAGGAGACGAACTAGTCAGGGTAGAGTATAGCAATGATGAAACATGCAACTTTCCTCTAGCTCCCCCCTACTATTGTGATCCCACTTCTACCTTACAAATTCAGCTGGACCATAAGATATACACTGGTACAGAAAGAACTTGGAAACACAGGGAATCCTGGAGAGATGATCACTTCAAGACCAATGGGGAGAATGATGATACTAGGAGGGTGAAGGTAAGGTAAGGGAGAAAAGGGGAACCAATTCGAAGGATCTACATATAACCTCCTCTCTTGGGGACATACAACAGAAAATTGGGTGAAGGGAGACATCAGAAAGTGTAAGAGATGACAAATAATAATAATTTATAAATTATCAAAGGCTCATGAGAAGGGGGCAGTAGGGAGAGAAGAGGGGGAAAACGAGGAGCTGATACCATGGACTCAAGTGGAAAGCAAATGTTTTGTGAATGCTGAAGACAACAAATGTACTTGTGCTTGACATACAATGGATGGATGGATGAATTGTGATAAGTTGTATGTGCCTTCAATAAAGTGATAAGAAAAAAAAGACTTTCCTTGATATACTCCTGATGTTTACATCATTTGATCTGGGAACTGTCAGACCTTGTCATCTGTTTAACTGTGGGTGAAATGTCCTGCTGTATGCTGCCTGTAGTCAGACTGCCTATGGCCAGACTGCCTGTATTGCTCCACAGAAGACTCAACTGTCTGCTTCCTTGACTTCTACCCAGCAGTCCTCCTGAGTTGAAGAACTGCCAGTGTATTGACTGTCTCATGAAAGTGAGTTGAACTGAATTATTGTATCATTCTGTGGACTAATTAGCTGTTTATTTCTTATGTTGAATATCTATCTATCTATCATTTATCATCTATCATCGATCTAAAATTGTTTAAGTGTCCTAGTTTTATTTCTCTAGAGAACCCTGCACAGTAAGTGATTGTGAAAACTAGGTATGGTGCAACTATTGTTTTCTCCTTACCTAGAGGAAAGAAGAGTGATAACATTCTAAAGACAAGGGAAAATAATTCATTCAATGAGCCATAGCTCTGAGACCAGAAGTACTAGATGGTGCCCAATTACCCCAACTAATTCTTTACATTAGAAGGTCCTGAGAGAGTGTAAGAATGCAAATAAAACAGAATAATAAAGGAGACACGGAATATAGAATTGTCATGTGGACACCAGTGGGGGAAAAAATCATGGCCCTTAGTCATCCATCATATCTGGAACAGAATTCACACTATGTTACAATAGTCAATCATTTAAAACAGCAACAGGGTTAGGAAAGGAAGAATGGAAACAAGAAACACAGGAGGAACTGGAATAAGTGATTGTATATGGGGGATTGCAAAGGATGTGTATTTGAATTGAGGAATATAAAACTCATGATCTTCTCTATGAGTCTACACTTAATTTACATTGAAAGTGAAAAAACCAGACTAGAGGAGGATGGGTCGAAGTGGTTAGGTTCATCATGTGAATTTGGTGACATGTGAAAAGGTAAAGTCAAGTTGAAAACAATTTCAGGAACTATCGGCATTTTCTGGAGGTCTGACTGAATATGGGACAGGATCAAGCCAGGCTCGGTAAAGAAGTGCGATACCTTATACATACAATAGTGGATCATTAGACATGCAGCTATGGAGCTCCCGAGATGTAAAGGTTGTTGTTTAGCTGCTAGCCAAAAGACTAGCAGTAAAGAACTGGTGAAAACTGGGAGAAAAGAACTGGTGATATGTCCCCATAAAGATTATATCCTAGGAAACACCCAGGTGCAGTTTTATCTGTCAAATTGGGGGGCTATGAGTTGAGACTGTCTCAATGACACACAACAATAACAACACAGAATCGAACTAAGACACAGAGAGATCTATAGTGAGGATGGAAGATGCCTGTATGAGTTTTGTGGAGGGCAAGAAAAAAGGGTCTTTTTCTATAAGCAGTTGAGATAAGGCTATGAGGGCAACCTTAGGAGGAGGATAGGGACTGCAGTGATGATGAATATGAATGTGGAAGATTATCCTATACCTCTCACTTGCAGTATAAAGAGAATTTCTCATTTAGTGGCACAGTATATGCAAGTAAAGGGGTAGGTATAAATTGGCACTATAAAGAATATTATGTTCTGTGTACCATGATATTTCAAATCATGAGAAGTAGTAAAATAACCAGAAAGCTAGAGAGGGAAAGTGAAAGAGCATAAAACCAAGTGACCCTCCATAGTCCATTTTCTAGAGATGAGGTTAGTGAATTCCAGGAAGGTGACAGAAACCTAGCTTGCAGTTAGGAAAAAATCATAATATCCAATACAGTAGGAAGCTCAAGGCAGTAAGCAGATAATTTCAATAAATAGGAAGTGAGTAAAGCTAAGTACAACAAAATATTCTCCAAAAGTTGTTTTGATAGATCTGTTTCTCTGAAGACAGTGATTATACTTGCCAGAGAGATGAATACAGAGGTGAGAGAGTACACAGAGGGACTATTCATAGTTTAGCAAAATATGACAATAGTGGGGGAAAACATCTAAAAATAATCACTTTATAGCTCACAAATTACCAAGGTTAAAGAATGATCTATTTTTAATCATAATATCATTTTCTATTTGTTTCTTTACCTGAAACACATATTAATTTGTTAAGTAATTTGTTGAGTATTTTATATTATTAAATGTTCTTTTGTCAAATATTACCTCTTCAGCGATCATATATCCTGCCAATAAACAAAATTATTATAAATAATTGTAAGTCTAAATGTATATAAACATAGAATAGTTATTTGGTAGGAAACGCTAATTGAATAACTTTGGAAAGAAATTATTTGATTTTCCATTTTTATTGGCTATATATTATATATAATTCTCCTGGAAATAGATTACCAGTTACCATGAAGCCAATTCCCACTTATGAAGAGTGGAGTTGCACTCTATACAGTTCTCCATGGAGGTTGTCTGGCAGAAGGGGACTTGATAGTGCTGTGGTTTACGCAGTAGACTGCTAAATTCAAGGTAGGTAGTTCAACTCCATGAGTAGCTCCAAGAAGGAAAATGAGGTTATCTGCTCCTGCAAGTATTTACATTTCCTCATAGAAATGTACAGTTTCACGAGTAGGGGTGCTATGAATTTGGTGAACTCTATCGCAGGGATTTTGGCTATCTGTAGCTCTCCAGGTCTCCAGGTCTTTTTTCACCAGACCTCTGTGTGGATTCAAAGCTCTGATTAGAGTTCAGTCATTCACACAACTAAGGTTGCTTGTTCTGAAAATAGAACAAAAGCAAATTGACTAGAGAGTTAGTTTGGGTTAGTCAGTTAAAGAGAAACATTATGTAATAGTGTTGGAATTAGATATGTGGGGAAGAGAGATTAAATTAACAATGATGTCAATTTATAGAATTAAATTCAATTTCTGTAAGTATAGTATTGCTTTTAGGTGAAGCGATCAGGTAATTGAGATTGATAATATTTTTCTAATTGAGATTATACTCAAATAAACATAATCATTAGATACAAATAGCTATTTCAGAAGTCAACACCTTTTAAAATAAAATTTTCCTATTTTCCTATCTTCCTATTTTCCTATACACATAAAATTTTCCTATAAATAACAATTTTTATTTATTTTTAAAAATATTTTCTAAAAAGTTAATTAATTCTAGGAATACTTTGTTATAAACTAGGAAAACATATGATTCAGAATATGGCCTTTTATACTGAGGGTTACAGTTTCAGATGGAATCCCAAATGACATAAGTTGCTAAACATATGACTACTAACTGAAAGTTTGGTGGTTCAAGCCCACCCAAAAGACCAGCCTGCCTCCTTGGACAAACTAAAGAGGAGTTATATACTGCACATATGGGTTAATTCTGAATTAATATTTACTTGATAGCAACTAATGTACTTTTTCAGGTATTCCACCATATAACAATTACAATTATCATAGTCATCTTCCATTAAAAACATATCATAGGGTCAATTATGATCAGGGTATTATTATACACAGAGTAGAATTGTTTCCATGGTTTCAGAGACTATAGCTTTCTGAGAGCAGCCACAAAGCAGTGGTTAGGTTCAACGTATTGACTTTGGCATTAGCAGCACACTAGTCAAACCACTCTAATAGTTAAACCAGGACTCCTTGCAGTCAGCATAATATAAAAATTAGACCAATAGAATCTCATCTGAACAAATTTAAAATTAAGTAACAGGACAGAATTTTAAAATTCTACATTGTCTATCATAAAGTAGTTGAATGGAATGGACAAGTGGAAGGGAGATGTTATGGCTTAAACCCCGTGTTAAGATTCAGAGACCAATCTAATTTAATTAAAGCTAGACATAAAGTTGATCATTCTAAGCAATCTATGACTATGGCTAAACTTCTATGCTTGAGATAGTTCCTGTATAATTGTTGGTAACAGCTTAAAAAAAACATGAGAGGGCTGATGACTGAAAGAATTGGTGACTATTCCACTAACTTGAAATTTATGGTTATGAGAATTAAGTAGTCATATTTTTCCTACAGTGGCAGAATAAGAGGCTCTTAGTGACTGAGTAAGGCTGAAGGATATTAAATCATATCCATGCAAATATCTATTTGATAGGGCATTTGGGTGGTAATATATACAGGGCAGTAAAAGTCCACTTGTCTTTGTCACATTTCTTCTAGATGGAGAAGCTATTTCTACAGTGAGCCCAAACCCATTTTAGCTTTCAGAAGAATTAATGTGGAGAAGGCTCTCATTTTAATGTTGGCTTTCACTTTTTTATACAATGTGTGCTACTAATTTGCTTGTGGATGTGGTCTACAAGCACTGGAGGACCCTTCCAGAGGTCTTTGAAATTCTCATTGCCTTGCTTGATTCTGCTTTCAGTGCTGACTTCTCTGTTGAAGGGTGTCCAAATTGGAACTGCCTGAGATGATTAACAGCTGTTGCACAATCAATACTCTATGTAGGGGAAACAGAATTGGGCTAAGATGGTCTTACATGAGCACTATTTTGTGGCTGAATATCCATGTCAGCAAGCCAAAGATAATTTATGCTGGTGGAAGCATTTCCATCAATATAATCCATGGTCTTTTCAGGGTTGGTCTCATAGACTCAGGGGATAAGGAAGATAATTCATAGGTCTCAATTATGCATAATTATGTATACTCTCAGTTGTAATGATGATCACTGTTAAACTTAGTAAGAAATTGGCTTCCTTAAACCTTCCATTATTTTAACATTTACTATAGATGAAATACTAAGTCATTTTTTATAGTAATTGCAACCTGTGTTCAAGTAGTTTTGCATTGCTGCTACAAAAATAAAACAAAGTAAAGGCAGATCATTGTGAATTGAGTTTATTATATACTGCCTCTTTAATTACAATGTGGTAAGCTTGTTGCTAACATATGATTTTAAAAAGCCTCTATCCCTATTTATATATAGTAATAAATAATCCTTGAGGACTAAGGTGTCGGTGACCTAACCCAAGGTATGTTCAATCAAGTCATATGCATGTGAAATTTGGACTATTAGTGAGGAAAATTGAGCAAGATTCATATATTTTAATTATAGTGTTGACAAAAATATAGAATATATCATCAAAAAATATGTCTTGGAGAAAGTAAAGGCAGAATGCCACTTAGAGACAAAGATGGGAAGGTTTCCTCTCCTGCACCATGGACATATGATCGGGGGGGTGGGGGGGGAGGCAGTCCCTGTAAAAGAACAACAGAATCAATGAAAAAAAAGATGACCCACCCAGATGGATTGACACAGTGGATTCAATCATGGACTCAAGCATGGCAGCAATTAGGAGGATGGAGGATGGCACAGGAACGGGACGGCAGGATTTTGTTCTGTGAGTCACAACTGGCTGAAAGGCACCGAACAGCAATTTTGTTTCCTGTATGAAGGAGGCTCAAAAAATTTCTGGAGAATTCTCATTATCTTTTACTTTGATTTTTCCATAAAAATTTAAGGCTCCCAACATGTTCTGCAATAAGCTTGGATATATTGATATCACATACAGCTGTCCCCTTCATATACTATTCGGATTACTAGAATTCACCTACTTACACCTGTTCAGCTGTCATGTACACCTGTGTCTTGCCTCATGGAAGTGGTTGATTACACTGACTGAAGGGCAGTGTGTACAGGAGTATTTACTTTTGTCTTCTTTTACTCTTGTGACCCTTAAGGGATATCATTCCCTTGACACATCTTCACCAGCTGACACTGAGGAGGACCCGAGGACCATCAGAATGACAACATCCAGCACGGAACGTCATTCAATGCAAACAAAACCCACATCCTTACAACTGGAGCAGTCTCTATCATCAGAGTCACTGAAGAACAGATGGAAGTTGCCAAGGCTTTTTCATCTTGCATGGATCCACCATAAAAGCTCAATGTCAAGCATTGGAAGCAGATGTCAAGACAGCGAATGACACATTGCATTAGGTAAACCTGCTGCATAGACCTCTTTGCAGTGTTGAGGACTGGCCCAAGTCATGATATTTTGAATTGCTTCACAGGTATGTGAAAGTTGGACATAGAATAAGGCAGATCAAAGAATGGAAGCATGTGAATTATGTTGCTATTAAAACAGGAATGGAGAGATTTAATCATAATACTTCATACATGTTGTCAGGAGAGGCCAGCTCTGAAGAACATCATGCTCAGTAAATTAGTGGGGCAGTGAGGAATGGAATGACACAGTGATGTACATTTTATTATCATTTCCTCCAACTTTAGGCTCTTTTTATATTAATTTTTTACCGGATTAGTTGAACCATAAGACACACTTTCCCCCCCCCCAAAAGTGGAGGGAAAATGAGGGTATATCTTATGGTCTGAAAGTGTAGTACTCCAGAACAGGTGTTTATGTTATGATACTATGTGCCTGCTTACTGTCTGCTCCTGTTTGCATGCTCTGTATTGCTGTGTGTTTGAGGGAAGTCCTGTCTCCTAGAGTCTCAATGTCAATCAGGTCACATGATAGGCTCAACCCACACCTCTCCTCACTTGTTAATGAGTGATGATGTTTCCTAACATCACTGTTGATTTTATGCTGTTAAATATGATCATATTTTGCTTCATTTTAATAAATATTTTAGTATACTGGTACTATTTACTTCAAATTTTCTTTCTTATTTTCCTGCTCTCCAAACTGGATGCATCTTATGGTCAGGTGCATCTTAAGGTCCTTTAATATACGCATGTGTTCTATTTTTAGAAGATCCCTATCATTTAGTTTAGCTTATCCTGATTGTATATATTTAATTAACCATTGTCTATTTCATAATTATAGGTCTTTGATATCTCTTGCATTAGTTTTTTTATATGGTGCAAAATTGATCCTATTTCATTTTTATGCAAATATATATGTTTTGCCTGTATATACTATTTGTTAGAGAAACTATCTCCTTATCAATTAGTATACATTGATCCTTTGTCAAAGATGAGTGTCTATAGGTGAATGGGTTCACTTCTAGCTCTTCAAATCTGTTGCATTCATCTACCAATATTGGGTTGTTTTAACTACCATAGGGATATAACGAAATAAGGGGTTTTAAAATCTAGGTATGTGAGGTCTCCTACTTGGTTCTTCTTCTTTAGCAGTGTTTTGTTTCTCTATAGTCTCTTTTTATATAAAGTTGATGACTAATTGTTTTTACCTCATTAAAGAATGGTTATGGAAAATAATCCAAAAGGATCATACAGAAGCTTTTATTTAGCAAAAGTAACAAACTAAAATATTTTAGTTCTTCACTATATCCTCCATCTAGGCTTATACATTTCTGAAGTTGATGTTGATAGCTCTCTAATTCTTCTGTGAAGAACTTTGTTCTTTCGACTTATGCCACGTTGTAACAACAATTTTGACTCTTGGATGGGTCTCAAATCATGTTCCTTTTAAATGTTCTTTAAATTCAGGGTGGACAGGGGGGTGAGGGTTAAAATCAAAGCTGTGGGAGGATAAATAGGTTCTTTTTTTGGGGGGGGGCATCACTGCTCTCCGGTGGTGGGAGTAGGAGGCCCAGCACCCCTGCTGGAATTGAACCTCCATCCCAGTGGGCCGCAGTCCCGTGCACAACCACTACACCACCGGTGCTCAACCTCGATAAATAGGTTCTTAATGCCTCATAGCACAATCTTTGGAACTGTTGAAGAATGAACAGGTGTATTGTCATGGGAAAAAATCCTCAACTTAAGCAGTTCCTAGCCTTATTCTCACCAATAAAAATTCCCACTTATTAACTTTCTTCCTAATGGTTGTTCTGTGTCTGGAGAGGAAATCTTTTAAGATTATGTACCAAGAGAACCCAAAAAAGGATAGCCATAAACGTCTTAAGGATTTCCTTTGAATTTAATTCAAATGTCTTAAGGACTTGCCTTTGAATTTAACTGTCCACCTAGTCATTTTCCATGGAAGCCATGGTTAGAGACTAGACTTAATTTTCTGATGATACTTAATAAGTTGAAGACAAGTGAGATACTGAAATACTTTGCCTGCTGTCATCTTCTAATTTCACAGTCATGTTTAAATATATTTAAACAGTCATGTTTGGGATATATCTATGTAAATATGAACTGAAATGCTAGGAGCAATATTTTAAAAATTAATTATTATATAATTAGTTTATATTTCTTATCAGGTAATTCCAATATCATTTATATGTCCAAAATATCTGGACTTGCAATGTAGGCATGTTATTGTCTCCAGGTTGATTTCCTAGTGGGTGGGAGTGGGAGGCAGGTCTGTGGTTTCTGGTTGTGTACCATGTCTGAGGGCAGCCTGGGTTAATGTTGCCTGCCATTGCTCACTTCACGGGTCTAGTGATGTTATGAATCCAGGTGGTGGGGTGGTAGGTGGCGGCTAGTATGGCCTGGGAGGATTGCTGGTTCCTAGCTTTGATTATCAGGTTCCCGAAGAAATCTTTCATATCTGAGACACTGCTTACTCATATCTTAGATGGAATTGAAATGTGAAGAGACATTTTTGACAACTGCATTCTCTTGTTTACTTCATTGGAGTCTATTCTCCTTAAAAATCTATTTTATTGCCATATGTCGCAAGAGATAAAATTTTATGTTTATTTAAATATTTTCCTTTAATGTGGTTATGTATTAATATTTTGATATTATATGCATCTTATATAAATTTAAAAATACTTGCCAACTTTTGGTATAATTCACGTTCTTCTTTAAAAAACAAAAAGCTGGGCTGAGCCCCGGTGGCATAGTGGTTGTGCATGGGACTGCGGCCCACTCGGCTGGAGGTTCAATTCCAGCTCCATAGGAGCAAAGGCTGGACCTCCTACTCCCACCACTAGAGAGCAGTGATGCCCCTCCAACCCCCCCCAAAAAAGGTATAGTGGTGTGTTGTCATTAGAATTTTATTTTATCTGATTTCATTAATTTACTCTTTTATATATGTTAATGTTTGTACATTTTATTGACTCAAGTTTAATACTTTATTATTAGATTTCAAAAATCATGCTTATATGGCTCTATTATTTTCCCACATAAATAAATACTTTAAAATACTCTATTGATTGTTACTTTGAACTCAACATATATTTGTTATTTCATTTTTCTTTTATTTCATAAACAACATTACTTTGGTCTTTATTTCCATTATAGTTTGGAAGTTCAATGAAATGTTTCAGCTCTTTGAATTTTCTTAATATCTTTATTCCTAGCTTTATTACATCGTGATCAGAGAACTGAGCTCTCTATATATTTATAATTCATTGTACTGTGCAGAATATTCTTACATTCATTCTAGTGAAATTATGTTAGATTTATAAGAGAGTCATAAAGATTTTTATATCCTCTTACATATTGCTAATTGTCTCAAGGGCTGTCTGCATGTGTAAGACTGCATAATCTGAGGAAAAGCCGAGGAGAGCCCTAATTGAGTACACATCTTGGCAAAACAAGTGAATTTTTGTCATAAGAAAAGAGATAAGACAGATTGTCACATTGAAAAAACTCGATCCGTGTTAGACATGTGTTCTTCAGGAAGCACCATACATCCAATGGCAAATGAAAACATTGCACTGGATCAATGTTTGAGCACACCCTCAAGCCAAGCTCATTGACACAGGCGCAAACCCTAGCAGGCAAGGATTAAAATGAAAACAAAACAAAACAAATAAACAGACAGGAAGCAGAAGCATCAGCATTCACACATTGCAGGGAAGGGAAACCCCACAAAAAGAGTGCAAAGCACTAAGGTAACAGGGAACAAAAACAATGTCCAAGGAGAAGCCAGACTCCCACTCCGACCCCAAGTGGTTAGAATGTATTCAATTTCCAGGCTTCAGTCAAAAATTGCATGTGGTGCAAATAAATATGAATATGCAATACGTATTTTTTAAAAGATGGTGGGGGGAATCAAATAATGGAGATCGTCTCTGAATCGACCTAGATATTGAATTTAACATGACAGATCCTAAAGCAGTTGCTATAAAGGCATTAAAAACACTAAAGGAAATTATGTATATGAAACAAAATAAAGTATGACATTAAGCATTTAGCAAATAGAAATATCAATATAGTGATAGCCATTATAAAACTAGAACAAATGTAAATTCTGGAGTTGAAATATACCACAATTAAAGCAAAAACTTTACTAGGCATAATAATTCAAGATACTTGCCTAATTCCCCAAGAACCCAAGGCTGGAAACCACCCAAGTCTCCATCAACTGGAGAGCAGATAAACAATATGTAACATCTTCGAGCACTGAAGCAACATTCTACAGAATGAAGGAATGGAGTACTGCTCTATTTCACATAAGAAAAACGATGCTAAGCAAAATCATCCAAATGCAAAGACTCCATATTATAGGATTTTAAAAACACACATTGCACAGAAAAAACAAGTGTTATCATGAGTGCTCTTTGCAGGGCTACTGAAAATTATCTAATGTCAAAAAGTCAAATAATTCACTTACAAGTATTCTTGAAATAAGTGTTATAGTATATACATACACTAATAAAGTGAGTAAAGTGCTGTCATTCAAGTCAATATAATTAGGGTAACTTTTATGGACCAAGCTATAATCCCGTTTTTTCTTGTGAATAGTAATTGTGGGTTTATAAAAAACATTGTTTATTTAGCTTTTACTATGCATTATCCCTGCAAGTTCTTTAGGTTTTAGAGACTATTCTTTGTGGTGTTTACATGAAATATCCTACTGCTTATGTCTTTTGGAAAAAGTAATCACCCCAATAGGAAAGGAAAATAAAAGGAAAGTCATGGGAAACTTTCATTCCAAAACTCAGAAACAGTTTTCTTACCGAGGCAGTTTGACTCCTAAATCCATGAATGTAGATAAGTATTAATTGACATATATTAAAATGACTATAATTCTATAAATAACATATTTTAGTCTCAGAATTTGTGCCTAAGATAAATATCTAATACTTTTTTAATTTATTAACTCCTTAAGTATTACAATGCTAATATCTCACTGTCAAAATATACTTATTTGATCTGCAAGTCTTCAAAAGAAGTGAAGTATAATGTCTACCTTTTGACTTGAACTAGAGCACTTGAGGCTAGCAATAGCATCTTGTTTAAAAGTTAGATCTAACCGTGATATAAAGACAGCACCAATTTGAAAACCTAGTAAGTTACTGTGACATTGTAATATGGATGTCCAAGTAATTGCATGGTTTTCATATTTCCATGTACTTACTAATATGATCTTAATTTATACATAAAAATGTAGATGTATATAGTTATGTTATCCAAAGTTTCATTTTATTTTATTTATTTATCCCCTTCCCCACCCCAAAGTGTCATGTTAGTACTACAAATGGTCAACAATCACAGAGAATAGTTTTTCTTTGTTTAACATGTGGAATAATTTGTCACTGTCAGCATTTTCTTCGCCCCCCCCCCGCAGCATTTTCTTTTAAAATCAATTAATAAGCTTTATTATTACCCACTAGAGGAGGTATTTTACAGGCACAATGTTTCTATTCTTTAGGTTTCTCTAGTATATAACTTCACACAGTGATTTTCTGGCTTAAGTAACAAATGGTATTTAGTTAAAATTCTTACCACGCCGATGGAAAAGTAATTATTGATGATACTGTAAGGCACTGGGTCTCCCTTTTCGTCTTTGTCATTAGGAATAACTTCAAACTTCCACCTGTCCAACATGATTTCTGTGCTGTTTTCAATGTCCTTTAGGATTTTCATGAGATTCTCACCTTCATAACCTAATCGTTAAAAAAAATTGCCTTCAGAAAAAATATCCAAATGACATGATGTTTATAAACAATTGAACGCATGTATGTGTGGATAGTATTATAAAGTAAACAATGAATTTTTAAGAATTAACTGTACCATAATACAGAGCATTTCTATTATCCTTTGGACTTATGTTGACTTTATTTATAGCTAGGAAAAAGAAACAATTTACAGGCACTCTTCTATGTTCAAATTCCCCAAGGAGAAATAAACTAATATATACATATATATATATTTTTAGTTTAGTTTTGTTTTGTTTTTGGGGCGTCACTGCTTCTAGTGGTCGTGGGCACTACCCAGTGCTGCTCCCAAGAGCCGCTGCTGGATTTGAACCACTAAGCCCGCGGAATGCAGTCCCGCACTCAACCACTTACGCCACCGGGGCGCAGCCCTAAATAAACTATATTAAAGGTATATTTGTTCCATTAATTACGAGGTGACCAGTGACCTGAATAAGACCATTTTGAACACTTCACTACCTATCTTAAACTAATTTTGTTGAAAATGTTTTTTTGAATAATGAGGATAATAAATAGCAAATACCTCAAAGTTGAACCCAAAGGAGAGAATCACTAGCCCCCTAAGATTTCCGAGACTGTAAGTACCCATGGAAGCAGACTGCCACACAATCCTTCTTTGGAGGAACTGTAGATTCACTGCCAACTTCATCTGTTAACAGTCCAGTTCTTAGACCACTGAGTGACCAGGGTCCTTGGAAATAAATATACCATATGAAACACCATGGTCTCATGTATGTTTCTACTACTTATATCATATGAACATAAGTAAATAAAATGTTTATAATGCTTATTGACAAAACATTGACTTTACGACTAAAAGATTTATCAAATACTTATATTTCAAATGCTATTTAATCACTGTTGCCTTTGAAAATCTTTTGTCTACAACAAAAATTTGTCAGATACTGAGGGCTAAGGAATGGATGCAAATCATTGTGTGACGTGGTGCTAAAGTGGGGGCCCTTTGTGTAGGCAGGTACTAAAACATGTGCCACTGAAGCCTGATTTCTCCAAGTACCTTCCATCATGGTGACGTGAAGGGATGATAGCCTGTGGGAGTGGAGCCTTCATATCTTCATATGCTGATGGGACACAACTCAAGACAAAAAGAAAAAACTGCAAAAAACCACTAATCATTGAAGTATGGAATGTACAATGTATGCATCCAGGAAAATTGAAGGCCTCAAAAATTAAATGAAAAGCATAAAGTACAAAATTATAGATATGTGTGAGCTGAGATGAACTGTTATTAGCCATTTTGTATCAGAAAAACATTTTGTTTATTATGTTGAGAAGGCAGTGCATAGTCAAAAAGGCCATTTCTATATCTATTCTGAAGTATAATTCTGTCTGTGATAGAAATTTATCTATCTTCCTTCAGGGAAATCCAATCAGAATTACTGTTATTCAAATCTATGCATGGACTGATAAAACTAGTGATGAGAAAATTGAAGAATTCTACTAATGTTTAAATCAATTTGCAATGATATTTACTGTCAGATTGAATGAAAATGTTGGAAACAAAGAGGAAGAAACTGCAATTGGAAAATATGATCTTGGTTAGAGAAACAATGCTGGAGATTACATGACAGCATTTTGCAAGAGTAGTGACTTGTTTACACGAATAACTTTTTGGAGGATCACAAATGGCTAGTGTACACATGAACTTCTCCAGATGGAATACATGGACATCCAATTGACTACATCTGTGAGAAGAGACAAGGGAGAAACTCAAGAAATGCAGCTAAATCCAGGCCAGGGGATGACTGAGGAATAGATCACTGTTGGTACGTAAGCTGAAGTTGAAGCTGAAGAAAATTAAAACAAGTCCACAAGAGTCAATTTAACTTTGAGTCTAACCGACCTGAATTCAAGAACATCTCAAGAACATATCGGATGAAGTGAACACTGATGACAAACACCATGAGCTGTAGGAGGATATTGAGACTATCATTCACAAAGAAAGCAAAAGGTCTTTTAAAAGACAGGAAAGAAAGGAAAGATCAAACTAAATGCCAGAAGAGACTCTGAAACATAACCTAAGAATAAATCCGACAAATTGAAGAAATAATGATATGAAATAGTTAAGTAGAAAAACTTGAAAGTACAAATTATGAAGAAAAAGTAAAATTTTAATGAAATAAGCACCGATCCTAAATTAGAAAGCCACAAAGGAAGAAAATACTCAGTGTATCATAAACTGGAAGAAAAAAATCAAGTGTTGCGTTGGAATTTTGAAAGATCCTATGGGTAAAATATATTGAATGATACTGGAAGCATCAAAAGATGTCAAGAATAGAGAGATGCACTGTACCGAAATGAACTAGCTGTCATGCCACCATTTCAGAAGGAAGCGCATGAGCCCAAACCAATGATGCTGAAGAAAGATGTTCGAGCTGTACGGAAAACATTATGCAAAGTCAAGGCTCCAGAAATTGATGGAATAGCCGTTGCCATATTTCAACAGGCTCATGAAGCATGGGCAGCACTTACTTGTCTACACCAGAAAATTTGGAAGAGAGCTCCTCTGCCTACTTATTGAGGGGGGAAATCATACTTGTATTCATTGCAAAGAAAGGTAAAAGCACAATTTGCAAATGATAGTACAATGCCACTGATATCACATGCCAGAAATTTTTGCTTTAGATCACCCAACAACAATGGCAACAGTCTATTGACAGGTACAATTGGTTCAGGTCTGATTCAGAAGATGTGGAGCACTGAAAGTCATTGCTGGTGTCTGACAGATCTTGGTTGAAAGCAAAGAATACCTGAAAAATGTTGGTTGTGATTGTTAGATGCCATCAAGTTGGTTCCGACCCATAGTGACACCGTGCACACCACACACACCGACATTGTTCAGTGCTGCATCTTCCTTACAATTGTTCACACTTGAGCCCATTGTTGCAGCCACTGACTCAAACCATCTCATTGAGAGACTTCCTCTGAGTCAATGTTCGCCTATTTGACAAAGCATGGCGTCCTTCTCCAGGGACTGGTCTCTCCTAAAAACCTGGCTGAAGGGTGGAAGATGAAGCCTTGTCATCTTTGTCTCTAAGAAGCACTCTAGCTATACTTATTCCATGACAGATGGGGTTCTCCATACCATTTTCAATATTCTTCAACACCGCACTTCAAATGCATTGATTCTTCTTCAGTCTTCCATATTCAACGTCCAACTTTCACATCCATATGAAACAAATGAAAATACAATGATTTGTGTCAGGGGCAGCTCTGTCGCTATAAAAGTAACATCCCTGCTTTTCAACAACCCAAAGAGGTCCTGTGCAGCAGATTTGCCTAATGCAACACATCTTTTGATCTCTTGACTATTTATTTGTGTCTTATTCACTATGCCACGGCATCAGGCTGTGTGCGTCAGGAAATACTATGGAAAATCTTGAGAAGAAAGGGAATTGCAGAATACTTAATGGTGCTCACATGAAACTTGCACATGACTCTAGAAACAATTGTTTGAACAGAACAAGAGAATATTGTATAATTAAAATCAGAAAATGTGTGGGTCGTGATTGTGTCTTCTCACGTTACTTATTCAAAGTGTATGCTGAGCAAATAATTAGAGAAGCTGGTTATATTAAGAAGAATGTGACATCAGGATTGGAGGAAGACTTATTACCACTCTGCTTTATGCTAATGATACAGACTTGCTTTGTGAAATCAAGGAGGACTTGAGGAATTTCATGAAGATGATCAAGGATTGGCACCTTGGTATGGATTACAACCCAATATAGAGATGACCAGATTGCTAGCAAATGGATTAATAGACAATATCATTAGAAGTGCAGAAAGATATTAAGGTTGTCAAAAATTTTGTGCTGCTTGTATCCATAATCAGTGCTCATGAAAGAAGCCATCAAGAAATGAAGACACATTGCATCAAGTAAATCTGATGCACAAGACTAGAGTATTGAAAAGAAAAGCTGTCACTTTGAAGATTAAGGTTCACCTGACCCAAGCTATTGACATTTCAGTGGACTCATCTGCAAGTGAAAGTTGGACATTGAGTAAGGAAGACTGAAGGGGAAACAATGCTGTGGTGTGGGAGAAGAATAATTAAATACCAGGGATCACGAATAGGACAAACCCATCCATCTTGGAAGGATATGGACATCACGCTCCTTAGAGCTGACATGGCAAGGCTTCATTGTACAGACTTTGGGCAGGTATGTCAGGAGAGACCAGTCCATGGAGAAGGACATCCTAGTTGGTAAAGTGGAGGGCCAGTGAAAGAGAAGAAAGCCCTCAGCGATGGGCTGTCACAGCGCGGCCACCAGGGGCTCCCGCATGGGAACCCTTGTGAGGAAGGGGCAGTGTCTTCTGTCATGCACAAGGTCGCTAGGGGTCAGACTTGATTCAAAAGTATCGAGCAGCTACAACAATAACCACCCTCATATCCAATCTTTACTTTTATTAGTGCTTTATTTATTTTGAGAATGCATATACAACAGAAATTTTATAAAATGTTCCCTCTTGAACTCACTCAGAAGAATGCTTCATGGACTTTCCACCTTTTAATTTGCTTAAAACCAAGTATTGTGATCTTCAGGTATGCATGTACTTCTCTAGAGTTAGGCAAAATGTATTGCTTCTTGGATTCCAGTTTATATTTGCATGGCATTGTTCCAATACAATTTTTAAGCCTATCTCTGTAATAACAGGTACGTTATCTCAATGATAGAATTGTCTTATCTTAGTCTAAATTGGGAATTTAAAAAACAGGGTACAATCTAAAACAGTATCTTTTGAGAAGACATGCAGGGTCAGATAATTCAAGGGATATAGGTCAGCTCAAAAATTATGGCAATTATTTCTAGCATTCCCGAAGGCTATAGTCTCAAATGATTTCCTCAAAAGACACCGTGCTAGAGTGAAATTTCTTAATCTGACTCTCCTCAATCTCTGAAATTCCCATCAAATGATTGATTGAGACCATGCAAGTCAGAAGTGTAACACTAATTTAGGGGACTGGTTAGTTTGCACTGCAACCATCAGCTAGAAGAACAAGTGGTTGATGAAGTCACAATAGACAGAGAAAGCCCAGGATCATAGGAAGAGCACTTTGTGGTTCTCCTTATGGAGTGGCAGAGGCCAAGCCCAGAGGCAATGAGCAAGAGCAGCAGTCCCTAGAAGATAGGACTGTGAGACAGAGGGACAGGCAGGCAGAGACCAAAGGCCCATGTGTGTGCCTGAGAGACTGAAGACCAGAGAGAAGTTGCCGTTGGCTAAGGAGAGGTGGTACTGGAAACCAATGATTGTATTCTTCCTGTTTCATGTTTCTGATTTGTGGTAATCTATATTGAGTCCTTTAATACTCTCCCTTCAGGTTGAGTATTGTCTCTGTGTCCCTTGTGGCCATTGCAACAAATGATAGAACCCAGGATCAATCTGAACGGCTTGAGGAAACAGCTGGAAGAAGAAGTATAGAGGGTGGACTTGTGCTGTATGGTAATGGGGAAGTCAGAGGAGGTCAGATTAACCCCCATTCCAATTGCTGTAGACACAGGGGTGTTGGGAAACCTCACTCCGTCCACTCCACAGCCCCCAGCTGGCTGCTTCAGATCTAATTGAAAATGTATGGGGAGATGTTCAGCAGCTTTTCATGGTGTTCTCAGTGACTAATTGCTCACAAGTAGACAGTCTGATTGTTTTTCATTCTCAAAACTCAAAGAACCTTTGCCCAGAGTCTCTGAAAACTACAAAACTGCTGTGCTGATGTGAGGTAAATTCCAGAGTGAGGAAATCTTTGGTGAAGGGTTAGAAAGAGAATAACACCACCTTAAGAAATATATAGGTTTAAAGCCAAACCTGCCAATTTCAAGTAATTTTGACTTGATAGGAGATATCCAGACTGCACCCTCACTATTGAAAATGCTGTGAATCTTTACAGACGCAGACTGCTTCATCAGACCCCCACACGGACTGGTGGGTGCCATTGCCAATTCCTCAGTCACCCTGCCAGGAGCCCTCTCTTAGGGGCCCGCACCAAGATGGGGGTTATCCCAAGAGACACAAACTTTGCATTTTATTTGTTTTTATTTTGTAGCAATACCTTTTTTTGTATTTAATCTCAAAAAATAAGATTATGAACCATAACCAAAAAACTAAACCCATTGTTATTAAGTTTATATAAATCCTATGTACGTTTCAGGGGCTATAAATCTTTCTGGCAGCAAAAAGTTTCCTCTTTATCCCAAGAAACATCTGGTGGATTTGAATTGCTGAATGCAACATGAAATTTGTCTTGAGCCGTGTCTTAAGTGAGCATAGTGCGGAGTCGCTGCCAGCATGCAGCTGTCCTTCTTTGTGGTACAGAGGCTTGCATACAGCTACAATGGGGAATGGCATGCCACCATATCAGTAGTGGCTCCCAGGGTGAATGAGTTTCAGTGGAGATTCCAGATTAAGAACAGAGTAGGGAGAGGAACCACCCCTGAGGGACTAGTCCCTGAAGCAATCATGGAAAGCAGAGACCATCTTCGAGTGCTATGCCAGAAGATGAGGCCATGTGGTCGGCCCCACACAAGATACAATGGCCACCTCACAGAGGAGCGATCCCAGGGATGGGGGTGGAGCAAAATCTTGACCATTTATTTGCTAACACGTCATGACTCAAAATGAGAAGAAGCAAACATACATTCCTGATCAGAATGTGGACAGCATGTGCACATGCTGGAAAAATGAAAATGATCAAAACCTTAAAATAGAATGCACCATCCTTGGCACTAGTGGGCTTACATGGGTTAACACGGCTCGTCCAAGTTAGGCTCAAAAAATCATGTGCTTTGCTATGGGGGGGTGGCAAGTGCATGAGGGATTCCTTCTCATTCCTTGTCAACAATATTTCAAGATCTATTTTTAAAGTATGGTTTTGTCTGTGGTAATATAATCTCAAAATGACTACTAAAAGATCTAGTTTCAAATGTATCTGTCAAATACTAAGCTAACAATGAAGAAATTAAAGAATTCTAGCAATATTTTCTGTTTGAAATTGATCAAACATATAATTAAGATTCAGTGATAATTACTGGTAGTTTGAATACAAACAAAGGAACCAAAGAGAAATGATCAGTAATTGGAAAATATGGCCTTGTGGATAGCAATTAAACAGAAGATTGCATGATAATATTTTACAATTCCAATGACATCTTCATTGTAAATAACTTTTTTTCAACAAAGCACATGGAGACTATATACCTGGACTATGGCAGAGAGCATGCACAATAATGAAACTGATGACCTTGCTGGGAAGAGAACAGAAAAGCACATTCTCATCACTCCAAAAGAGACTGAAGGCCAACTGTGGAAGGGATAATCAAGTGGCAATATGTAAGTTTGACTTGAAGCTGAAGAAAATGAAAATAAATCCTCGGAAGTCAAATAATGGCCAGTATACCTTAATTTAGAGATCATCTCTAATACATATTCAATGCATGTAACATTGGCAGGTGCAGTGCATTATTTAATGTGGTTCTCCTAGCCAAATTATCTCACTCTTGCCATATAACTTTTTTCCTGGTAAGAAGGTAGGGGAAGAGGCTTATTGGTGTGGGTTTCCTCAGGGTATCTCCAAGGAGCTGAATTTGCTGACCACAGAGTTGTAGTGGAAGGGTGGTCTGTTGAGGCTTCCCAACAGGATTCACCTGTGAGGGATTGAGACTAATATTCCTGGAAGTGGCACCCACTGTGTGTGAAATGGACCCTCTCGAAAGTTGGAGGAGGAACCTCACTGGCAGCAAGAACTAGGAGTGGAGGACATCTTCTGGACCAAGTGTTGTAGGAACATCTGAACGGCAGCCTGAATATGGAACATGGATCAGAGTGAGTGACTCTCCAACCCATGAAGCACGTAAAGATGGGTGTTTGTGCAGAAGATTGAAGATTGAGTCTTAGGCTGGTGAAAAGATATGGATTGATACAGTGTCTGCACCAATGGGCTCAAATATAACAACTGTGAGAATAAGCAGTAAGCGGTAGTGTTTCCTTGTGTTTAGATAGAAGATAGATAGATAGATGATAGATGACAGACAGATAGATAGTTGCTCTCAGTTGGAAATGACAAAATATTGGTGAAATAAATGTCTGAAAGAGAGCACGGGAGGAATTTCTTTAGCGAAAACTAATTACCAGAGATAGATAATAAAATTACTAACATAAAATATGTACTAATGAATATGTCTACATAGACTTTTATAACAGTATAAAAAGTCTTTCTCATTCTTTAGTCAAGTAATTTGGCATCAGGAGGTAATGAGAATTCTGAATAATGTTATAAATATCCAAAGAGGTCCTTGTCGGAAAAAAGTTACCTCCCGTTGGGGTAAGTGCTCTGATGCAACTCCATCAGCAGCTTTTGAGAAGAAAGATGGGGCAATCTGCATCAGTTAAGAGACAGCCTTTGAAGCGCTATGGGGGTCTTTGACTCTGCCCTGCCCAGTGGCTATGGGTTGCTACAAACTCAGGAGCAATTTCAATAGGGTAATATTGTCCTCTAAGCATGTCATTGGGTTACATATAGAAGTTCTCCTTGGAAAAACTTTACATTTCTTTACATTGGTTTATAAGTTTATTTCCCAATCCACAATTACCATTTTTGAAATCACAGATGCCTTTGGATTGAAAAAGTTCAAGGTTTTAATTCTACTCTCACACAGGAAGCTCTTTCTTCTTCTTCCCCATAGAGTAGGTCCGGCTTAACATTTGGCTTCTCAGAGAACCCTCTCTTGACTCTGAATTAATAGTTCCCCTCTATTATTTTCTATAGCTGAACTCTTTGCCTCCTTCATAGCCATGATCGCTTTTTGTAATTAGATACTTCATTCTTCACTGGTTTATTATGTCTACTCAAATGAAATGTAAACTCTGTTCTTTGTTTCCTCGTTACTTAATATCCAGCATCTACAAGAGTGACAGCATATACTAGGGATTTACAGAGAATTCATCATTAGCAAAATTTTGACATTTAATATACTGCTTGTACGTTTGGATAACAATAGCATCTTTTCAATATGAAAAATGACAATAAAATAATGTCATAACATATTTACAATATATGTTAAAACAGGAGTTTATCACAAAATTGAGATCTATGTCATTTCTTTGTTTATTAACATTCTAATATCAGAAATGTCTAGAAAAGAATGAGGGCAACATATGCACAAACAGACCTGATTCAATTCATGTATGGACTGTGATAAGAGTTGTACAAGCCCCAATGAGTTTTTTTATTTGAATCAACACCTTTGTATGAGCTCTAGCAAATACAAGCGACTTGGTTTATAACCTCTTTGTCATTTTAATTAATATAGTTTTAAAAAATTTGTTAAGGGGCTGAGCCCCGTTGGCGTAGTGGTTGTGCACGGGACTGCGGCCCACTGGGATGGAGGTTTGATTCCAGCTCCATGGAGCAAAGGCTGGGCCTCCTACTCTCACCACCTGAGGGCAGTGATGCCTCCCCAAAAAAATTTTGTTAAATATTATGAAACAAATTATATTCAGTAAATTTATTAAACTATATTAACCTATTTATCTCTTTAGATTTCATGATCTATCTCAATATTTTTAAGATACAATATTATTAAACTATATACTTAATAAAATACTGGAAATTGTATAAGAATTTTTAATATGAATCTCCAAATTAGCTAGCATCTACATGGTTTACAGTTCATCACAAGGTCAAAGATTCATGGAACAACTGTTCTCAAATTTGGCTGTAAATCAGAGTTTCTTAAAGAGTTTATTTGATGCTAGCTTCCATCCATATGGATTTCCATTCAGCAAGTTGAGGGTGGGATCCCGCAACTGTATTTTTAATAAGTTCCCCAAGACCTGGCTCACTTCACCTGAGTAGACACATTTCAAACTCCTATGAGTGGGTTTAGATACTAAAAATATTTAACATTAAATCCAGATTTCCTCAGTAATGTTGGTTTTCTTTCTTTGGGCAACTTCAAGCTACTTCAGCCAATTAGTAACTCTTAAAAATGTCTTTCAGATAAGATTCATGGAACCAGAGCAGTGGTTCTCAACCTGTGGGTTGTGACAAACTTTTGGGGTTGAACAACTCTTTCCACAGGGGTTGCCCAATTCATAAGAGTAGCAGAATTACAGTTATGAAGTAGCAATGAAAAGAATTGTATAGTTGGGGGTGGTCACCACCACGTGAAGAACTGTGTGAAAGGGTTGAGGCTTCAGGATGGTTGAGAACCACTGACCCAAAGCAAAGCAGAGGAAGAAGCATCACAAAGATCCTTGGAAAAAATTGGTCCTTATAATTAATGAATGACATAATCTCAGCCTCCATGGCCTGAAAGCAGAATTACTAGATGGTGCCTAGCTGCCACACTGATGGTGCCAGTGACGCCAGTAGAAGGTCCTGAATTGAGCAAAACAAAAATGTGAGGGGGGGGGGATCAAAATCATTAATTTTTTTTAAATGATCAAGCTTCCTAGTCTATTAGGGCCTGGCAGAACTGCTTTGACCTTGAATCACTGTTGAAGCCTTGAATTGATCCTTTGTCCCTCATCTTTTTGCCAAACAGAACCAATAAGTAAACAATAGCCTCGGGAAGGTCCAGACTTCTTAAAGCTATCAGAAAAGGATCTATAAAATATTCCTATAATAGTCCTATTATAAAAATGTATGCACAGATATCAGTATTTGTTTTTGTGCCAAAATAAACTTGGACTATCTGATATGCCTGAAGAACAGAGTTTGAGGGGCTAAGAAATCCAGATGGAAAGAGACCCAGCTGGGTAATGTGATTTGTGCTAAACCTGAAACAGGATCAGACATGAATGCAAGGTCAAGATTGGTTGGGAAATGGTGAAACCACAGATTCCTTATGAAAGGTTATGGGGGCAATGCTGGAAGGAGATGAAGAGTTCACAAAAGGATAGCACAATCTAGAGGGGATGAGATGAAGCTTGCAGCTGCAGTCATTCCCAGACATTTGCAAGAAAACCATGTCATATTATTCTTATCCCAATTACAGAGACTTAAAATTAACAGCAGAAAAAATATCCAGTACCTCAGTCATCAAATTTATTTTGATAATGATATTCTAGCTAAAAAGAATTACAATTGAGCAAACTTACTCCTGGAAGATCGCCCAAACAGTTGAGAGCAGATCAGCAACAGCCAATAATTGGGCTTTCAATGGAAATGATCAACAAGTGATTTAAGACCATGAAGAATTGGTTAGAAGAGTTGTAACACGAGAGGATACATGGCTTTACCAGTATTGTCCTAAATATCAGGCATATTCAAAGCAGTTTTATCAAGAGGTGGAAATGATTCAGCAGAAACAAATATGGAACTGTGAAGAGCAAAGATCATGACAATGGCTGTTTTTGTTATTGTTAATTTGGATACTCAAGGCTTTTTACTGGTGGGATTTTTGGAGAGTCAAAGAAAAATTAAAAACTCCAAATACAAAACCCACTGAGGGTTTCCAAGACAGTATTTAATTTTGAGAGAAGACAGCTCAGTCTATGTCTTGAAGAGTTACCAGCAACTTCTAACTACTGATCATGTGCATCAAAGCCCATTGTGTAACCATTGCATCACTGGAGATTCTGAAAAGAACAATAACTTCTGTTTATCAGGAGTGTTTTGAGAAAGTCAGCCAAAGATTTAACAGAAAACAGATAGGAGCTCACAGCACAGGGAATCAAGAACAGATTACCCCCCCTTAGTAGCAACAGAAGGAGCAGTGATAGAAGGAGGGTAAGGTTTATATGTGGGGGATTGAGGCGGAACAGATCACAATGCTCAAGGGATAGCCCTGGTCCCAGAGGGATAGATAGCAGAAAAGTGGATGAAACGAGACAGCGGTTGGTGTAAGAGACAGCGGTTGGTGTAAGATATGGAAAAAAAATCTATAAATTATTGAAGGGGAATGGGAATCTAGGGGGAAAATGAGGAATTGATGTCAGGGGTCAAGCAGAAAGAAAAGACTTTTAAAAAGATGTTGACAACATATGTACAGATGTATCCGACACAATGGATATATGTATGCATTGTGATAACTGTAAGAGTCCACAATAAAAAATTATTAAAATTTAAAAAATAAAAATTCCAGGGAAACCAATAGAGTTCTTTTCCAGCATAACAGTTATAATTCTTGCATTAATGCAATACAATTTAGTGAAAGCTGAGATGTAAAATCATTTGACTTTTTTTCTCTCCCAGCATATCTCCATCTGATTTTATTTTGTTTATTTGTTTCCTAGTCTTAAAACATTTAGAGGGTACCACTTCTTTAGAGGGAGAATGAGTGAATGTTAGCATCACTTACAATAGTATCTTGACTTCTATTATTGAAAAGTAAGGTATACGCTTTTTAATGTCAATTTCACTTTTCCGTGAACTTTTTGAAGATTTATCACACAAACTCAAAAGGGTACCAAGAGATAACACACAGAAGGCATGAAGAAATAGGGAAGAAAGAGGATTGAGGCTAGAAGCAAAATATGCGATGGAGCTCGCTAAGAATGTCACCAACAAATTGTGTGTGAATGGTTGAACAGAAAATTCAGTTGCTTTGTAAACTTTTACTCAAATCACATATAAATTACATATTTAATCACATATGGAAATATTCAAAATTTACATCAAGGAATGACATATTTAGCAAGCATTGAATTTTAAATGTGAATAAATTGCACATTCTGATCCAGGCACCCTCTTCCACTTTAAGTTTATGGAACATGTTAAATACCTGCCCATTTCTTGGACCCATGAACTTAATGTGTCCTCTGTGTATGTCTTTCTTCTGTTGTATATGATTCTCTCTTCACTCAATCACTGGGATTCATCTTATCTGTCAGGACAGTGGAGGGGTCCTTCATTACTCTAGTGACCTGTTTATTTAGTGGCTAGTAGAAACCTAGAGTTTACATATACCTCTATGACTCATCAGAGTTTAAGGACCTTTCTGGAAGCAGACTTTGTATTTCAGTTCTGATCTTTATATATCTCAAAGATCTAGGAAAAGTCCAGCTCTGAGATAAGTGTCAAAAGCTAATGCTTCCTTACTTAACATATTCCTGAACGTGCTATTTATTAGTCTTTTATTTTTTGCCTGTTATTTTTCACACAGTGCATCTAATAAATATCTGAGCATTTACCAGCTGATGTCCAGCCAACAGTGACTAATAGCAACCTCACATTTTCTACGTTGGGAAGTAACTTGAGAAGCTTGGAAGCTTTCCTGCCCAGGACTAAATCCTCAGTCCCACACTCACTCTCCATATGCCTCTTCATTACTGGTTCCTGACCCAGACTACTGTTAAAAACAATGTACCAGATATCTGATAACAGCTATATTTCCTGAACACACGGAGACTAGCAAGCAGTGAATAAACGTGGAGGGGGTGCCTGCTTTTCTTGTTTTTGCACTGTCTTACCTCCTCCCCAGCGCAGGCATCTGGCTAGGTCATTGCCAGTCCCAAGAGGAAGAATAGCCACTGGAGGATGCTTGGCTACATTTGCCTTTTCTGTGGAATCAAAAAAAAAATTACGATGTTATACAAAGCTAGAGCAACAGTAAAACAATAGCTTATAATCAAACTATTACATTAGTTGCTTGTAAGCAAAAATATATTGTTGGTAATTATGCATTTTTATTAATCTAGTTCAGTGCATGTGTAGCAATTTGTGAATCAAATGCTATGATATACAAATAGTAATACAGGAATGATATCAGAGAACAGGATCGGTTTCTATGTGAAGTTCTTTGGGCAGAGTTATTCTGGATACATTTTACTTCAAGTAGTAAAATATTCTGCAAAAAGTTGTATTCTGCACAGGAGTAAAATGCGAGCAATGCCTCCATGTGGTTCCCTTCCTGATGCTGCTTTGCATCAGGGAACACAGCCCCAACATCAGAGCTGGGTATTTCAACAAGAACAGGTTTTCCACAGATTAAACTTCGCATAACACAATGGTTAGGGCTCAGAGCTCAGAACCTCTGACGCTGAAGTTCTATATTCTTTTGGGTGAACCATTACACATCTTGAATGGATCTCATCATGTGTGTTACATGACTTATTTTTTCTTCTCCTCTCCACCCCTCAAAGTTACCATGTATATGGGTGTAAGACTGGGCAAGGGAACATGACAGTGTAATAGAGATTTAAATCGGGGCAGAAAATGAATAAAAAATAACTTACTTTCTCACCCCCATATCTTTAAAATTTTCAGAAATTTCCCAAGCGACTTTTAATGTTGAAATTGCTTTTAGATTTTAACATTATACTATAAATGTGACTTCATACATTATACATTGAGTATTAAACTTAAAATATTACATTTTCCATGGAATTTAGTGAAATTTTGAACTCTTATTTTTCCCTCTTAAGTACAGCATTTATATCTTGCTTACATCTTTTTTTGGAAGGCTAACAAAGGGTTTCACTCTTCTTTATAAGTACATATGTTAATAGATGCTTACCCAATCCTCCTGACTTGAATTCTTTTAAAATTACTGTTGAATTTTTATGATTATAAAAAGATAGAATATTCTCTAGATGAGTGGAGAATATATGAAGGAAATATATACATAGAGGTTTAATTGGATATTGCTGTTCAGTTCATTTCTTAAGGTGAGCTATGTATATATTATCACATAGATAATATATAATGTTTCTTTAAAAAATCCCTCTGATTCCATAACCTTCAAATCTAAAGAGTGGTTAAAAATAAAAGAAGAAGAAAAGTAAATTGAAATAGACTTGGAGTCTTTAGTGACACAAATATATCCAAGGAAAAAAAGGAAATATATTCAATTAGTACTTAAATTGAATATATGTGTAAAGTATAATATTATTTTCTATTAAATGGTTTGTTTCTAACAAAGGATTGCTCAATGCAACACAAAATAAGTGAATAGAGACCTAACTGTGCAAATATTTACTTTGGATTTATCACTACATAAGGATCACCTGATCTTTAATTTTTGAACTATTAATTGGTTCTGAAATTGCTATGAAATTCTGTTTGGGTTATTATTTGTTACATGACTTATTAAGGGGTCCGTGGGTCTCCATGTGATGTATGTTTAACTTTTGCCTTCAACCATTTACTTTTTTTGTTTGTTTATAAGAATGACACTATGTTTAACTTAAAATAAAATAACAGAATAAGGATAAGAGCCCAGTTTCTAAATCCAGGGCTACTCATCGATAAAGATAGCTTTGTTTTATTTAGCCAGCTCCTCCAACCCTGAGGTTTTGAATACCATCTATGTCAGTGATCTGTGAGGCTGACATAAAGTGACAGATAAAATGATTGTGAAAGAATCCTTGTACATGCCTATCAGTCATTACATGATACACAAATTAGCATTCATGAAGTTGACAATTATAATGAAGGTATAAGCACAGAAAATCATATCCTGTAGTTCTATATTTAAACAAAATGAGTATGTCTATATATCATGAATTTTATCACAAATACAAGTAGCCATTCCAAAATCAACATACATAATATTTGGCTCCCTACTCAGGGCACGGAAATAGGTAGATTTTATAGAACCTAATATGAATGCACTCTCATGAGTCCACCAAATTCTCTGAGAATTGAACAAAGAATTTTAGATAGTGAAATATATTGTCAATTTAAAACCTAAAATTCAGATTAAAACAACAAATAGCATGGGAAACACCAGAAGTCCTATTTTTTATGTGTACCAGTCATAGATACTGATTAATAAGTAAGCAAGAAAGTAAATAAATAAATAAATAAAATATTAAATACATATATATATAATATAAAATTAAAGGTTAGCATTCTCACCCTGGTCACGTTGGACATTTGTCTTTCTTACCTATGCAGTCCAAAATCCATCCCACAGTCCCATCTCCACCACAAGCCAGCACTCGGAAATCAGAAACATCACGGAAAAAATTTAACCTGGAAAACATATTTTATAGTAAATGACTGACTTTTTGAAATAAGAGTTTTTCAGTTTATTTCATCAACTACAAGAAAAATTTTATTCTTTTTCTTGTGTGTGGGCATCACTGAGAATTTTTATTCATTAAAGATTGGGAAGTTTCTCAATGGTCTAATGAAAAATATTCTTTCTTGGGCTGAGTCCCAGTGATGTAGTGGTTGAGTGTGGACTGCAGCCCACTGGCTTGACGGTTCAAATCCAGCAGCAGCTCTCCAGGAGCAAGGGTGGGCATCCCACTTCCACCAAAAGGCAGCGATGCCCCCCCCCCCCAAAAAAAGAAAGAAAAATATTCTGTCTTATCAAAAAGAACAAAAGTGAAGAATTTTTGATAATGTTAAACATATTTTATCATTATACATTTTATGTACAATAATGAATGCTTTTACCTATAATCCTCTAGGTACAAAAACAAAATTAAGAAGCTGTAATTCTGGACAATATTCTCCCAGATGTGATCTTTAATCAATCATGTAATTCAAAATAATAGATATTACCTTATTTCAATATATTTATCAGTCAAAAATTATTTTATAATGATATAAGTGTGACATTATCAATAAATATATAATGTCTTTGACTATTTTTAGGCTATAGGCAGCAATGGAAGAACTTGATCAGGGTGTAGCTGGTATTCTACCTTCCCGATTGTTTCTTTCTTAGAACTTGCAAAGAGGAAGAAACCTTCACCTCATCTTTTGACAAAATCTACCATGTCTGCATCCCAGTAACATGTAAACCTAATTGCTCTCACTACACACAGTATCACTATTAATAAACTTATCATCTGATCAAAAACTTATGGAAGGTAGAAATCCAAGATGTATTAAGGCATTAGTGGAAAACAAGACTCCAAGGAATGACAGAAGATGAAATGGAACATTCTAATAAGCCAATGGAGCAGTGAAAATATGCACTAATTTATGCTGAGAAAATTAAAAGACTGCTATCTGGTCCACCAGTGAAGGGGTTCATATTTCTGTCCACTCTAAAGACACATAATTCACCTGAAATCCAACCATGCATTGTACCATGAACATTTTTTTTACCATAAACATTTTGAAGATAACATTTTTATGAAGCTTCTATGTATTGTAGATACTTATGCTTCAATATTTTGCAAATATACTTTGCCATTTGCTACCAGTTTGTTTGCTTAAATTATATGTAATAATAACTATAGAAAATACCTACATGACAATACAGAATTTCTTATAGCTAACAAATCTCTGTGATCATTTCCTAGAGCTGCCTCTCATCTCATTCACAGAGGGAAGCATTATTCTGAATTGGAGATTGTTGTGTAAATGGGTAGTATCATTTTTATCACTTTTGACAACATTATTAACAAAATCCCTGCTGAAAACCTCTTATTTCTCCTATAATATATACCCGTTATATGACTAGGCCTTTTTTTTTTTTTTTTAAATTCATTTT
>PVJH01024681.1:0-32702 GCA_004026705.1 Nesogale talazaci
AGGCCTCAGCAGGCCTGGCATGTGGACGCGTGTGCCTAGAACAGGCCTTGGTAGTTGGGGCTCCCGCCTAAGCTCTCCGGACCCAGTCCCTCCCTGTCACCCTGGGAGGCTCCACAGAAGCCTCAGCCCTGCACTATGAGCTTGCTGCAAGCGGTATGGCTGCCCTTCCTTCTCCGCACAGGGACTGATCCCCTGGACTTCCGTCCACCCCATTTCACCCCTCCATGTCCACGCGACCGCGATGGCCCCGCCCCCAGCAGCACCCCTTCAGAGCTTGGGTGCGCTCACCTCCCCAGGGGCAGGACGTTGATGCGTTTCCGCACCTCCAGCAGCCGCTCGGAGTCCCGGGTCAGCGCCACCGCGTGGCTGGGGGCAGGGGGGCAGGTCAGTGCAGGGGCGGGGCTGGAGGCGGGCCAGCGTGTCCCCCCATCACGGCGGTGGCGCCCACCTGAGGATCCAGTGACTCCAGCGGATGGGCTGGGCCCTCTGCAGGTGTGTGTAGCCCGGGAAGAGGACATCCCGCTCCCTGCAGGGAAGAGAAGGGGCTGGCGTGGGTAGGGCTCTCAGACCCCGGGGACCCTGCAGGGAGCCAGGCTTGACTGCATCAGGGCTGAGCCAAGTCTGGGGGCTTGCGCAGCAGAAGGGAGAAATCGTGAGTGGGGCCGCGTGACCCCGGGTGGAGCCTGGCATGGGTCGTGCCCATAGCTGAGTCTGTTTCCACTTTTCCACTGCACAACGGACCCGACTGCAGGGGCTGGGGCAGCAGGAGGCACCCGGTGGACGTGTTGTCAGTAGGGGTGAGGGCGGTGTGTCGGTGGGCAGGCTAGCCTTTCCAGGGACGCCCCAAATAGAAGGGGCACTTTAAAGCGGGCAGGGCAGAGGTGCTGTGGGTTTGGTTCCGGTGTTTTCCCTTTCATTATAACTTTGTTGTTATGAGCTCGGCCCCGCCCCCCTCACACAGACCACCCCCACCCCCACCCCACCCTCCCATGAACAGTGAAAAGCTGCCTGCCCTGCACCTTTCTCACTGTCTGTTACACATCTCTAGGGACATCCTCATGAGCTGGATTTTAGAACTTGATCACCAGGTCTGGCTGAAACCTTGGCCATCAAAACACAGGAGCGTCCACCGACAGACAGACAGACGGGTGGACATCAGAGGGGTGGTCCCGTCTGTGATGCATTGGCAAGGAATCCAAACTGGGGTTGCTCACATGGTAGGCGAGAGTTCTGGCGCCGCCCCTCAGGGCTCCAGCACCCCATGCAACGCACCCATGTGAATAAATGAGGGTGAAGCTCATTGTAAGACTCAGCGTCCAGGGATACTGGGTGCCTGCCATCTCGTCACTCTGACTCAGCAACCCTGGCGGCCTGTGGACCCCAGGGGTCTCCAAGGCTGTATGTCTTTATGGAAGCCGACTCCTGCTTCTTTTTGTCAGTAACGCTGCTGTCCCAAAAGTCCCGAAGGTTTCGGGAGCCTGGTATAGGAGGCCAGATTTATGGCCGAGCAATCCACTGGCAAAATGGCCGAGTGGCTGCCATCTTTGAGTGGGGCACAGCTGCCTCCTGATCCCCTCAAATGGAGTCCATTCCAGCCCATGACGCCCCGACACTGGGAGGTTTGAGGCTTTCAATCTTCGCAAGAGCAGACGTCCTCCTCTTTCTTCCGTGGACAACGGGGGGGGGGGGGGGGTGTTGAACCACAGGCTTTGCAGTTCGGAGCCTATCGCTTAGGCCACCGTGCCACCAAGCCCTTTGTTTGTTTCCTACGGGGGTGGGAATATCACGGGCAGTGGAGGTGGTTGCTATGCAGGACGTTGGCTGCCTTGGAACCGTTTGGAACTTGTGTGAGGCTCTGTCGGGCTTCAGCAGCACATCACCAGGCCTCTCTCCCCAGACTCCAGAGGAAGAAGACCAGGGACTCTGCTGCAAACACAGCCAGTCCCTCCTCCCTCCCCTCTGCCAGCAAGTCCTTTCTGTGAGCCTGGCCTGGCCTGGGGCAGCTGCCCTCCCTAGGTCAGTCCTTGTCTTCTGGGACTCTGGGCTTTTGGGCTACCTGGCTCGGAGGAGATTCTGTTGCCCTTGCACCCCGCTTGGCCACCTGGGGCGTCCCCGAGACTCACGCTTCCGCCCGGTCCACCATGCTTTTGATGAGATCCCGCAGGTGGGCAGAGAGGGCCGAGCAGGTCTGCCGCATCCACAGCCGGAGGTCAGTGACCACCTGTGGGTAGGCGTCGGGCGTCGGGGCGGCTCTCAGGGAAGAGCCCAGCCTGGGGGGGGCGGGGTGCCGGGAGAGGGTACTCGGGGTGTGGGGGGGGCTGGCGGCACCTGGTCATTCCGGCTTCGCCCCGTGTGCAGCTTCCCTGCCGTGTCTCCGATGAGCTCCTGGGGGCAGGGCGCCAATGGGTGTGAGGGGTGCTTCCTTCCCAGCCCCCCATCTTCCCTGCCTGCCCCAGAGCACCCGTCCTTCCCAGGATTTTTTCAGAGGCCCCTCCTCGCAGCCCTCGTGCACTCTGTCAGATCCCAGGAACCAGAACCCCGGGCGGGTGAGAAGTGAGAGAAGCCCTATCTTCATGGGGTGTGCGTCTTCAGAAGCATACCTTCAGCCGCCTCTCATTGGCTGTGTGGATGTCCTCATCGTTGGGGTGTAGTTTGAAGGTGCCCTGGGCCCACTCCTCGGCCACCTATGGTGAGTAACAACACCCCAGCCCCCAGGTCAGCACCCTCTGCCCTCCTACCGTCCACCTTCTACCCAGAACAGGGCTCGTCCCCATCGGGGAGTCCATGCCAGAGGGCCTCACAGCCCCATTCTACAGGGATCTCAGCCGAGGGATCGGGTGTCATAGTCCCATGGGGCTACTAGAGGGTGACAAGTGGCAGTTCCCAGCCACGTGGTAAAACAGCATTTTACCCCAGCGCTTGGCTGCTAACGGTGAGGTCAACAGTTCGAATCCACCAGTAGCTCCTTGGGAGACAGATGAGGCTGTTTGCTCCTATAAAGTTTCCCAGCCTAGAAGCCCCACAGGGGCCTTCTTGTCCTACAGGGTCGCTGTGAGTCAGCGTTAACTACATACATGGCTGGGGGCTTGATGTCTTTGGAACTGCATGATGTCCCTGGCTTCACAATGACTACATGCTGGCAGCCTGGGCCCCAGGAGCAGGGCCTTGGGGGCGGGGAGGGGCATGCAGGTGGACAGTACCTTGTCTAGGCCTTGCAGGATCTTTTCCATCTCGGTCTTGGTGAGCAGCCCCGCCTTCTGCAGGCCCCGGCTGTAGGCCTTGCTGCCCTGCACGTCCACTTCCCACAGGTTCCGGTCATAGGTGATGGAAGCGTTGAATTTCTCCATGATGGGGTCCACAGAGCCCACAAACCGGCCACCCCATAGCTTCCCGCTCTGGCCAGGGGAACAGGAAAGTCATGTGTCTGATGGCACTGGGGGCCATCTCTCTCCGTCAGAGAGTTGAAGAAACCGAGGCTCGGATGGGGTCAGGGACTTGCCTGAAGCCACAGGGGAGGGAGGAGGCGACACCTGGTGGATAGCGCTTGTTCCTGTCACATGGTACCTGCCCTAGGAGATGGCAGCAGGCTCCCAGAGCATCTAGAACTTTCTCAGAGTGGGAGGCTCCCCTTGGAACCTGAATTGGAGCCATGAAGTCTGGCATGTCCTGCCCTGTCAGGGTGGACCAGGCACGGAGCGCATCGCTGGGCATGCTCAGATGGCCATGCTCTGAGGTGGGCACCAGGACTATTCCATGACACTCATGTGCTTACTCTAGAGCCTGGAGGAGGTCAGTCTGTGCCCAGCAGTCCGTGTCCATGTGGTAACCCCACATCCCAGTGTACCTGTCAGTTTGGTTTGGCCACCCTGGACTTTGGCTGCAGGGATAACCCTGGGCCTCCAGTGGTGTGTGGAGGCCCCCTGAGGGCCGCACCAGGCCTGCTTCCCTCTCTCTTCCTTCCCTACTAGCTGGGGGCAGAGTCCTGAGCCCAGATGTTTCCCCACCCCTACTCTGGCTCCGGACAGCACTCCTGACACACCCCTGACCACTGGGTCTCCCAATAGCTCACTAGCTGGCCCCCACCCAGAGATCAAGGGTACAGGGATGTGCCTAGGTTTTGAAAGAGGGCATAGGTCTGGGCACATGGTAGGTGCCGAAGCCAGACCAAATGAGTTGCCAAGGAGCTGACTCCATCTCGAGATGGCCTCGTTCGAACCTAGCTTGCCAGGCCTTTCTTCCGCAGAGCCTCAAGCTGGACTTGATCTGCCCATCTTTCAGTCAGTGGTAGAGTGCTTCACCATGGGTGCTACTCAGAGATCCTGGGGCAGAGGAAGGGGTGCCAAAGCCTAGCAGATTGGGAAGAGATTATGACAACCAGGTGTGTTAGCATCCTGTCCTCTTGCCCCTGTGGTGCGAACACTCTGGCTCCTGGAGACAGGTGTCCTCGAAGTCTCCTGCATTGCCCCCGCCCAGCAAGCCACTAGACACTGAACATATTGTGTGGTCCTGTGGTCCTTGCTGCCGGACTCCACCAAGTCAGTCCCGACGCATAACAAGCGCCAGGCACAACACTGCTCCATCCTGTGTCCTCCCCACAACCCTTTTGCTACCTTGTGCTGCTGAGGGGGCAGCACCTGTGAAGATCCATCCACAATAGCCTCCCTGTGAAAGAGGTGTGCAGATGAGGCCTCTCTGATGTGTGGTGGGTGGGAGCATGTGACCAGACACTTGCAAAGTGTGTGCGTCACAGCAGGGAGCCTGGCCCTCAGCTGGAGATGACTGAGGGAGCGGGAAGGCTGCAGGGTCTTGGCTACCCCCTGCTTTCTGTGTGCACCCAGTGGGCGGGCCACAGCTCTGTCCCGGGCCTGGGCTTCCGAGCTGCCCCTGCTGCTGAGGACTCTGCCCTGACTCCCTCCCCCGACCTGCTGCATCAGCTCCGGCTCTCCAGCCCGCCACCACGTGCGCTTGTCCATCCCGACCAGCCTGGCAGGATGGGAGTGGCCTGCCTTCCGCTGGGCCCGACAGAGGGCCAGGCCCCACCACCCCCACCAGCTTCCTGCACCTCCCTGCCAGGGCCATTAGTCATAACAACACTACTACTAATAAGCTGGCTGCCGCCAGAACAATTAGTGTCTACACAGTGCACAGGGCTGCCAGGAGCCAGCAAGGGTCTCTGGAAGGCAATTTACTAATCTCAGGCTAAGCCCCGCCCACTGTTGAAGCCCCCCCCCCCCCCCGCTCCAAGGAGGCGGGGCTTCAACAGTGAGGAGGGGGCTGGCGGAGAGGTTGAAGTCTGGTGGCAAAGGGCACTGCACCAAGTCAGGGCACAGCTGGGCCGGAAGGCTGCCTCCAGGACCTAAAGGCTGGCCACCAAGTTGGGCTGCGATGAATGAGCAACCGCTGATTGGCGACACGCCTGCAAATCTCCATATTGCTAAGACAACAGGTTGCCACTCTGGCGGATGACGATTTGACCCTGGCTCATGGCGCGACCCTGTGGGTGTCAGAGGCCTTTCGGTGGCTGAATTTTCCTACGCAGATCACCAGGCCTGCCTTCCCAGGTGCCCCTGGATGGGCTCGAATCTCCAATCTTTGAGCAAACCAATAGCCTTACCCACCTCGGGGAGGCAGATACTGTCGCCTTTGAGAGATAAAGACGGAGGCTCAAAGAGGTCAAGTGACACTGGTTCACAAACCAAACCTGTTTGGTTTCAAAGTCCAGGCCCCGCCCCGCCCCCCTTCCAGACCAAACACTTGCAGACCCAGAGATAATCATGTGGCTGGAGCCCAGAGCTGGTGCTTCCCTGGGCCAGTGTCCCCTCCATCCGCATCAAGCAAAGGTCCCGTTTTTATTCCTGCCACCCAAAGCCACGAGCCTTGCAGTGCCTTATAGAGGCGGCCTGCTGTCCACAGCCCCATTTGTCAGATGGAACCACTGAGGCCCAAGACGAGCTGGAGGCTGCACTCCTGGGAGCCAGACAGTTCTTGGGGGAGGATAGCAGACAGGAAGGGGCGTGAAGAAAAAGAATGAAGGGGGTGGGTAGGAGGGAGGCTGGTGGCCAGGGCCAGACCGGGCAGTGATAAATAACAGGTGGAGGCCTGGGGTGTCACTTGGGGGTCTTGCCTTTCCTCAGTAGCGTGAGTGTCAGGGACTCATGAGAACCCCGGTAAGTCTTGTAAAGGTGGCCCGGGAGGCCCATACACAAGTCGGACCTAGGCTGGCCCTGGGGCGCCCTCTCCCAGTCGGCAGGGCCAGGCCGGGGTCTCTGGCCCCCGCTCACCTCCGATGCCATGTTGGGCGGGTCCTGGTGGCTGGAGCCTGGATCTTCTGGGTCTGGAAAACAAGGCGGGATTGAGCTGCTCCATGGGCTCCCGGAACGAGGACACGGGCACGCGGTCAGCCCCCGACCCCGCGGTACTGCGGCCGCGCAGGGTGTCCCGCGGGCGCGCGCACTGACCTCCCGGGCCGCGCCGTCAGTCCCCCGCCGCCGGGAGCGCGGCTTTTCTGCCCCGGTGGCGTCAGCCGAGCCCCGCCCCTCCACGCCCATGAGGTCGACGCACCAATCGGCGCGGCCCAGAGAGAGGGGCGTTGCCACTTTCTTCCAATCCCAGAGGTGGGCGGGTCGCCTCCTGCGGGGTGAGGCCGGGGCCCCGAAGGTGGTTCCTAGCGTCCGCGTTCAAGTCAACTGGCGGACTCAGGACAGAGGCGGTGACATCGGGCCTGGCAGGCTCACAAAGCCTCTAAAGTGCAATGACACCCCTGGTCAACCATTCAACAAACACGTCCTTGTCGGCAGCAGCCCTCCAGTCGGCCCCCAACAACTCGTGGTGACCCTATTCGCCGCAGAACAAAGCTGTTCTGCGCAGTCCTCAGGATGGGACCTTTGTCATCCCTAGGGTTTATCATTGGCTGAGTTTCAGAAGTAGATCTCCAGGCCTTTTTTCCTAATCTGTGTGAGTCTGGAGGGGCTGGTGGAGCTTGTTCAGCCTCGTAGCCACATGCAAGCTGCTTCCTCTAACAGAAGGAACGTTCACAGGAGGTTGTGCCAGGTCCTGAGAGTCGCAAGAAAAACCAGCATCCACAAGGACCTGTCTTCAAGAAGCTCCAGGAAAGCTTAAACAAGGTGTGTGTGGCAGCACAGAGGGAACCAACGGGTAGGGGGACTGTGGCGGGGTCCTCAAAGAAATCTAAATAATATGGTTATTTGATCAAAATGACTGCATTCTAGGCGCTGGGGTACAACAGCAAAAGCAAGCTCCCGGTGATGTTCCCTGAGCTGGATCTTGGGAAACGAGGGGAGTTTGTTCACCAAAGAAGGGTACCCCAAAGAAGGGTGCCGCCTGGGCCAAGCCTGAATGGATGGGTGGGCTGCTCTCTGACCAGGAAATGGGCAGTGGCTAAGGCAAAGGTTCAGGGGTCCTGGAGAGAAGGGGTAGGCGAGACGAGACTGGCTCTGCATGCCAAGGTAGGGGATTTTTTCTTGGTTCCGAAAGCCAAAGAGAACCGACAGAATTAAACTGATTTTGTAGGAAGAGAAAGCAGGCAACCTGTTCAAGAGGGAAGCAGAGATGGAGGGGCTGGAATGCCAGTGGATGAATTGAAGGCTTTTGCTCTCACTGTACTCTGGAGAGGTCGATCTAGTGGTCTAGGGAGTTACACATCAGGCTTCTAATGGCCAGGTCAGCTATTTGAAAACCACTGACCCGTCCTTGGGAGAAAGATGCCTTTCAGTCTTCGAAACCCACAGGGGCATTCTCTTCTGTCCTATAGGACTGCATCAGAGTCTACCCGGTGACAGTGAGTGAGTCTCCACAATGCTACAACCTGTTTCAGCCCTTCTCAAATGCTCTCCCAGTCTCTGGCAATCCCTGCCATCGTGGAACTGGCTGCTTCTCCCCATTGCTAGTAGCTTTCAAGGAACAGACCCTGCCCCTGGCGAACCAAAGACACAGCAGAACAAAAGGCTGCCCCGTTTCCACACCCCGTGTTCTGGTGTGGTCTTTTCCCCGGTGAGTTTTCATTGGCTGGTTTTTGGAAATCTCTTGCCAGGTCTTTCTTCCTCGTCTTCCCTAGGCTGGAAGCTGCCTCCGGTACAACACTGTCAGTGGAGACTTGGGCGTTGCTGTGTAGCTGAACAGATGTGGCAGATAAGGCCCGGCAGCTTCCTTCTGACAACCAGTCATGGAAACCACCTGGATGATAAGGGGCCCCGGTCTGTGGTGTCTTGGGCTGCCACAAGGAGTCCAGACCACTGTGTCAGTGATCAACCAAACTAATAAAAAAAACAAAACCTCGGGCTGAGCCCCGGTGGTGTAAGTGGTTGAGTGTGGGACTGCGGCCCGCGGGCTTGGCGGTTCAAATCTAGTGGCGACTTTCAGGAGCGGCACTGGGTAGCGCCCACGACCACCAGAGGCAGTGATGCCCCCCCAAAACAAAATAAAAAGAAAACAAAACCAAAACTTCATGCCATTAAGTTAGTACCGACCCATAATGACCCTGTAGGACCGGATAGAATTGCCCCCGGTGAGTTTTTGAGACGGCAGCTCTTTTGGGACGTGGACTGCCCTGTCTTTCTCCCACAAATCATCCAGTGGTTTCAAACCGCTGACCTGGCAGTTAGCAAACACCCCCCCCCCAGCCACTATACCACCGGGGCTCCTAAACATCCATCCATTCGTTATGTCCTTGAATCTCCACTATGGCCCCCTGGGGTCATTCCTGTCCTGAAAGGCGGGCTTCAGGGCGCTTCAGAGTTCCTTGCTGCTCCACAGGAGCCCTGGTGGCTGACTGGTTCATCCTGCTGAGGAAATGCAAGGTCGGCAGTTCAAAACCACCAGCCAACTGCACTGGAGAAAGATGGGCCTTCTCCCATAGAGAGTTACAGTCTTGGAAACTCACGGGGCCCGTTCTATTCTGTTCTGTCAGGTCGCGATAAGGCAGTACTGACTGGATGGCAGGGAGCTTGGTGTTAGTATCACCAGGCAGCCACACAGTGTGCGTGCTCCTCTGTCCATAGAAAGTGGTGCTGGCACTATGTGTGCTGAGAGCCTGAGTCCGAAGTTGGTGACACAGAGACCCCAAGTCAGTACAGGCAATTGGGAAAATGGCCCTGATGGACTTGTTCACTGCCGGGTGGTCACGGCCCTGCAATGTGTTAAAAATGCGATCTCGAGAGGCGCCATACAACGAGCTGGATCTGTTGCTTTCCCCTTGTACTCCTGAGGACATTTAGCCAGAGAGGAGTGAGTAACACGCCCAAAGACACCCAGGGAGGAAGTGGCAGATTGGGGGGATTGAGCCCAGGCAGAAGGGCCATGGGGTTCATGCCCTGTACCAAACAGCAATAACGTCTCACAGGCGATCACATCAAAAACTCGGTTTGTTGAAAATTATTCACCCAAGGGATCACATTAGGGTGCTAATGGGATAATAGGATCATTACTAAACCTCCCTGACAATCACATGCCTTTGCAGCCCTTGAGGTGAAAACTGAGGTCAGCTCAGAAGTCCTGCAGGTGTTCATCCTTGTCATCCACTGACATAAGATGGCCAGACATGAATAAAGATTACTGGAAAACTGATGTATCGGAACTGTGGTGTTGGCCAGGAATACTCGAAGTACCTTGGACTGTCAGGAGAAGGGACAAATCTGTCTGGGAAGAAGCACAACTGGAATGGTCCTTAGGAGTGAGGATGGAGAGACTCCATCTCATGGACTTTGGGCATGCTATCAGGTGGGACCAGGTCCTGGGAAGGACCACCATGCTTGATAACTGAAGGGTCAGTGAGAAAGAAGACCCTCGAGGAACAGGGATGAACACGGTGGCTGCAACCATGGGTCCAAAGAGAAGCCCTGTGGTGAGAACAGCCCGGGCCCTGGCAATGCTTCCTTCTCTCGTTCCTGAGGTGGCTGTGAATCCGAACTGCCAGCACCGGCCAGCAACAACATCCTTGTGTGGCCTGGGCAGTGCAGGAGCCACCTGAGAGGATGCTGCAGGGATTGGCAGGTGTCACACTTGTGAGTTCTTAAGAGCGAGAGATGCGGGTGAGATGCCACTTTAGATGACCTTAGGTGGCGGTGCCCTCCCTGGGGCACACAGCGTGATGGATTCGTAGGATCAGAAGAACTCAGGGTGGGATCTAGGCCCCATCACTCCCTGGGTGTCTTGGGTGAGTCGTGATCTTGGGTACATTTCTCAATTCCTTTGCACTACAGTGGGAAAAAAAATCAGGCCTACGAACTTGGCACAGAGAGTACCAAAATCCAAAACCAACACCTCAGTGCCATCAAGCCAATTCTAACTCATAGTCACCCCAAAGGCCAGGGGTCCCCAACCTTCCTCATGCCGCCATCCTGTAGTACAAATCCTCATGCTCTAGTGACCCCCCCAGCCATAAGATTAATTTCATTTCTACCTCATCACTGTCATTTTGCTACTGTTATGAATCATCATGTCAGTATCTGATAGGCAGGGTGTATTTTCTTTTTTGGGGGGAGAGGTGGCAGGGTGTATTTTCATCGTCACAAATTGAACAAAATTACTACTCCCACCACTGGAGAGCAGTGATGCCAAAAAAAAAATTCAAACAAATTGAACAAAATTAAAGCATAGTGATGAATCACAAAAACAATATGTCACTATATATTGTGAAATATGTATTTTTCTTTTTTGGCATCACTGCCCTCTGGTGGAAGTGGGAGGCCCAGCCTTGCTCCTGGAAAGCTGCAGCTGGATTTGAACCACCAAGGCAGTGGGCTGCAGTCCCGCTCTCAACCACTGCGCCCCCGGGGCTCAGCCCGAAATTTCTAATGATAAATTACATGAACTTTTTTCTTGAAGCGTGGTGGCGCACGGGTAACAGTCTTTATGCCAGGTACTTGTAGGTGGGCATGTGTGCATGTGGACGAACCTCCCGGGAGACGCATAGAGGAGCGGTGTCTCTGTTCCTAAGATCATTGGAAATAGGTGTTTTCTGATGGTCTCAGGGGACCCCTGGGAAAGGGTCGTTGGTTCCCCCAGCAGGGTCAAGACCCACTGGTGGAGATCTGCTGCTATTGGGGGTGGGGGTGGGGGAAATAGAAGTGCCCCATTTAGGGTTTCCAAAGCTGCATATCATTGCAGAAGCAGAGAGTACCATTATTCCCTAGAGTGGCTGGTGGGTCTGAACTGCTGACTGTGAGGTTAGCAGCCCAGTTCAGAACCCATTACACCACCGGAGCGATTCCTTTGCACGCTATGCTTTTTGCTCGATGCCAAGAGAGCGCCAACCAGAGGCGACGCTGTCCAGCAGAAAGAAACCTTGCCAGTCCCGACTCACCTTCAGGATCAGTCAGGCTCGGGTCCTCTGTTTCCAGCTCCGCACCCCGTCGATTCCGCTGTGTCCTATCCTGGGGTCAGCCGTCTCCGTGAGGGCTTCTCTCCTGGGACTCCTGCTCCGGAAGAGAGTTCCAGGCTCCGACACCCACAGGGGCAGTGCTACTCTGTCAGAGAGGGTTGCTCTGCCTCAGCCTCGGCTCCATGGCAGTGAGTGTGGAGGATTTCGGTTCTGTGAACTAGGGTGGCCGTTTCTAATGACCGGTCTTTCCAGGTGACGTGTCTAAAGCAGATACTAGCCTGTTTGAGGCCTTGTGGTTTTCTTTGGCTAATTCTCAGAATTGTTTCCTGCTTAGTCTCAGACTGGAAACACTGGGAAAACGGGTCCCGCCATGGGAGACCCCGCAGGTTGGAAAGCCAGGTGGAGAGCTTCTGGCCTCCTGCAGGCACGCGATGGGCTGTGGTGGCAATAAATAGTACTGGCTAGTGGTACATCAGCAGTTCAAGCCCACGAGCCACTCCATGGGAGAAAAACAAGGCTTTCTCCTCCCATATGCCCACAGGGGCAGTTCTACCCTGCCCTAAAGTCTCGCTATGAGTCAGAATGTCCTCCGTGGCAGTGAGTTTTTGGATTATCAATAAATGAACACCTACTGAGCCAGGATGAAGTTGGATTGAAATCATCATAATTACCACCCATTAGCCAGTGCTTCTTAGGTGCAAAAGGGCTTTCTGAGTGTATAGGTGAAGTACTGCTGTGTAACAAAACCTCCCCAAAGGCCAAACAAGAACTATGATTGTTGTCGTTATTATAGCTGATGTTGCTTGGGTTAACCAGGAGTTTCTTGGGTTCAGGGTGCTTTTGTGGTTATCTTAAGAGCTGCTTCTGTCCCATGACCACCAGAGGGCAGTGATGCTTCGCCCCCCCCCCCAAAAAAAAAAAAAAAAAGCTTCTTCTGGGCCCAGTTCTTCCATCACGGATAACGTGGAAAATGTCTTTCAGTAAAGTGCGGTGGAGACGAGGTGGAGGGCGTGATCCCAGGGCTGCCGGTGGTTGGGGGTCCTGGGTGGGGACCATTGGGATTCGGGCCTAACCCCCTGACTGGTTACTGACGGTCCTGCCTCAGCCTTGCCTCCTTTTGCATCAACCGCTTCACCTTGGCTCTGGTAGCTCGTTCATCCCACGGCCCCCCACCCTCCCTGGGTTGAATGCCTCTCGAGAGCTGGGGAGGGGTGTGGGGAGTCATTGGCCTGCGACCTCAGTGATGGAGAAGGGTGCATTTCAGGCCTTTCTGGGGCGGCGGAACTCTTCTTTTAGTCTCTGCAAGGCACCCCTCTGACATAACAGAAAATTGAGGGACCAAAAACCCTACAGAATTACTCTTACCCACAATTCCACTTTAAAGCACACCTTTCAGGGACAAAGACAGTGACCGTTGGGCTGAGCCCCGGTGGTATAAGTGGTTGAGTGCAGGACTGTGGCCCGCGGGCTTGGCGGTTCAAATCCAGCGGTGGCTCTCAGGAGCAGCACTGGGTAGCGCCCACGACCACCAGAGGCAGTGCCCCCCCCCCAAAAAAAAAAAAAAAAAGACAGTGACCTTTAAGGGCATAAAGGTTTGCTTCTTCTTCAGTCATTTGTTCCAACCTGCCAATCATTTTTTTCTTGCCAATCATTTTTAAAGGTTTCTTGCCCCTGTTTTTCTTAATTGTAACTTAGATGATCTAGCCAGATTGTGTTTCAAAATACTGTGTTTGTCGGACCCTAAGATACACTTTTTCTCCCCCCAAAGTAGGGGAGAAATGAAGGTGCGTCTTCGGGTCTGAAGGTGTGGTCCCCCAGAAGATTCGTTTAGGATCGCATGTGCCCGCTGACTGTCCGCTGCCGTTTGCAGACTGTGGTTTGCTGTGTGTTCATGGAAAGCCCCGCCTCCTGGAGTCTCCATGTCAGTCAGACCACATGATGGGCACAGCGCCCACCTCCTCTCATTTGTTCATGAAAGTGAAGATGGTTCTTAACACCACTGCTGAGTTTATGCTGTTAAATATCACTCCCTTTTGCTTTACTTTAATATCTATTTTAGTATGCTGGTTAAAAAAAAGAAAAGCGGCTTCTGTCCAGTGTTAGCTGTCTGGTGCCTGAACAGAGAAGACTCAAGGCTGGAAGCGCTGGGTTCCCCAGGTCACTCTGTGTCTGTGTAGTCTCTCCAGTATGGTGGTTGGAAGGTAACCGACTTCTTCAGAGGGGACCCCTATCTCCAAGAGCCCCTGTGATCAGCGATCAGGCCAGGTGGAAGCTGCATGCCTTTGATGTTGCAGCATTTTGCTATGGGGCATCTGTCTTTCTTAATGAGCCTGACTCATTAAGTCTTGGCCCGGGGAATCCTCCTCAACCTTAAACCCCAGCTCAAAGGCCCCTGGCTTTGGGACGCCTCTCTGCCTCGTTAGTCACCCCCTCACTGCTCCATCCAGCCTAAAGAGCACAGCTTGTCGTGGTCCTGATGCCCACACCTGGTTCCCCAGCCAGGCTGTCAGCGTACCTGAGGCAGGGAAGAGCAGCCTTCACATTTGGGGGCAGTGGGTGGCGACCCTTTGTGTTACAGACGAGGATAGCTCCCGAGAGTTCTGTCAGCTGCAGTGAGCTAGGGTTCACACGCCGCGCAGCTCACCTATTAAAAACGCCAGATTCACTGCTTCTAATGTCGTTACGGTATTAGACTCCCCCGCCAGGATCCCTGGCACAGAGGGTTAAGGTCCTGGGCTGCTACCTAAGGCCCGAGACTCAAGCCCATCAGCCGCTCCACAGTGAAGGAGGTGGCAGTCTTCTTCCCGGAGGATTTGCAGCCAGGGAACCCCACAGAAGCAGTTCTACTCTGTCCTACGAGGTTGCTGTGAATCAGAATCCACTTGGCGGCCCTGGAAGGTATGTCACCATCAAAGCGTCAAAGGGCAAAGCAAAGCTCACTGCCATTGAGTCAATTCTGACTCGTGATCCTGCAGGGCAGGGCAGAACCGCTCCTGCAGGTTTCTGAGACTGTAACTCTTTTGTTTGCTTGTTTGTTTGGGGCATCACTGCCCTCTGGTGGGAATAGGAGCCTTGCTCCTGGAGAGCTGCTGTTGAATTTAAACCGCCAAGCCAGTGGGCCACAGTCCCGCAAACAACCACTACGCCACCGGGGCTCAGGAGTGAAAAACCTCATCTTCTCCCGACGTAACCGTCACCAAAATTTAATTTGGGGACACTTCCATCCCCCTGGAGGGGGGCAGTTATACATCCATTGTTGCTGTCAGTTCTCCCTTCCTTCTTTTCCCCACACTCCCTCCCCATACCCTCCTGGTTTCATTACTCCTATTACTGTTTCTGAGGGGTTTATGTGTGCTGCCTTCCATGTGTCAAAAGCCCTTATCTGTACCAATGTACATATTCTGGTCTAGCCGGATTTGTGAGGTAGAACCTGGACCATGATAGAGGGAGGGAAGAAGCATCTGAGAACTAGAAGAGTGTTGTGTGTTTCGTTGCTGCTATACTGCACCCTGGGTGAGTCATCTCTTCCACATGACCCTTCTCTGCTGGAATGTCCAGTTTTCTACAGATGGGCCTTGGGTCTCCACTCTGATCCCTCTCCTTCACATCAATATAATTGTTTTGGATCTTCTGATACCTGATTCTGTCAAAACCTCGTGGTCACACAGCTATTGTGCTTCTTCCTTGTGAGCTGTTCCTTCCCTACTAGATGGCTGTTTGTCTGTCTTCAAGCCTTTAAGACCCCAGGCACTATATTTTTGGGGGGAGCGGGGCATTACTTCCCTGATGGAAGTAGGAGGCCCAGTCATGCTTCTGCAGATCTGCTGCTGGATTTGAACAGCCAACCCTGTGGGCTACAGTCCTGTACACAACCACTATGCTACCGGAGCTCAGCCCTATATATTTTTAATAGCCCAGCTGGTCCAAGCTCCACGCCAACACATAATGCTCAGAAGAATACATCCCTCTGGAGACCCAATGTGTCGCAGAAAGGACTGGACAAATAACGATTCTTGGGGGCATGAGGGAGGGGAGGAGAAGGGGGTATGGACAAACACATGGACGGGGGAGGGGGAGCAACAAATGGTCTGGAATCAATGGAAAGAGGGTGTGGGAGGCCTGGTTGGGATTAAGAAAGGACAATGAATCTATGAGGAAACACTGAAACACCAATGAAGGTGGAACAAGATGGTGGGACAGGAGGGAGACCGAAGGAAATAGAGGAAAGAGCTAGAAGGCAAAGGGCACTCGCAGAGGTCTAACATAGGTATGTCCATACATAGATAGAACTATCTATTATAAGTAGGAATAAATTTAAGAACATATCTATAGGCCAAATATTAGGGCAGCAGGTGGACCTTGGGCCCTTACCCTGGTGCTCCCTCAATCTCAATGCAAGAACACTTTGTTCTATGAATCTGTTATTCCTCGAGGCTCACTGACCCAACATGATCACTGAAGTAAAATGGGTGCATAAGCAGATGTGGTGAAAAAAGATGATGGTGCCCAGCCATCAAAGGATACATTGGGGTCTTAAAAGCCTAAACAATAGACAATCTACTTGAGAAGAGACCACACCCACACAGAAGAAGCACAACAGCCAGCGTGGCCGCGCGGTCTGTGTTTCTATCAAACCCCTCCCCAGCACCTTCAGCTTTCTTCACCACATTTGCTTATGAACCCATTTTGTCTTCAGTGATCGTGTCAGGAAGGTGAGCATCACAGAATGCTTGGTTATTAGAATAGATAGTTCTTGTGCTGCGGGAAGACTCAAATAGAGGTCCAAAATCCATCTGCTACCTTAATACTTTTAACATATAGATCAACATAGACCAATACCCTCTAACTATATTGGAATATTTACAAATGTACATGTCTACATTTTACCACTCTATATGAATTTTGCCTAATTTTTCTATTTCCTTTTAAAGTCCTCCTGCCCACTATCATGTTCTCCCTTTATTTGGTTCTCAGAAACTTCTCTAGACTACATTAGAGGGGGTTTGATAGAAACACAGACCAGTTCGCTGCAACACCTGTACCATTAACTGGCAACAGAATGGACAATTACTTAGCAAGGGTCTTGCAGACAATGAGTTCAGAAACGAAGGCTAAACAGGGAAGTCTAAAAAATTGGGGGGTGGGAAATCAGTTACGGACTCCTCATCCACAAGGACCTACCATTATTGATAGGCACTTCCATCTTTTCTTTGATATTTTCAACCCACTAAATAGACAATATTCACCCCCTATTCTAAATACATAGAATGTAGTCAATCAGATAGCGTCACTTCCCATACCCTGTGGTATCATTTTCCTCTAGAAGCACCTTGGAAGAAAGACCTGGCGATCTTCCAAAAACACCAGCCATTGAAAACCCAGCCGGCCACTGTGAGTCAGAGCCCGCTGGACAGCAGCATGCTGCTTGGCAACTTGTTTTCCTAGAGACAATTAGAACCACACATCCTTTTAAAATCTGCTTAGCATCCTATTTTGAGCATTTTCCTAGCATACCAGATAAGTTACATGTCATTTTCTGGCTGTGTCACATAATTGAATCCGTTTTCTGTTGCATATTTCGGGGGGTTAAAATCTATCTTTTCTTCAAGCATCTAATAATTCCCTTTGGACAACTTCCCAGAAAGGGCCCAAGGTCACACAATTGATGGCTCTTCCTCTCTGTGGGGCCCAAATTAACTTTCAAGGAAGAATAGGAACGAGGTGGTGGCGGCGGCTGTGTGAGCGTTTTAACTTTTAAAAAGACGTCTTTCGTCTTTCGGTGGCGTAGTGGTTGTGCGCGGGACCGCGGCCCACTGGGATGGAGGTTCAATTCCAGATCCACAGGAGCAAAGGCTGGGCCTCCTACTCCCACCACCAGAGGGCAGTGATGCCTAAAAAAAAAAAAAAAAAAAAAAGACATCCTTCAGCCATCACACACATGCCCAAAACTGCCCCAGCGCGTGCAGCTCACTGAATTTCCAGCCACCCAACACTCCTGCGCTCCCATCACCCGGATGAAGACATGAGCACATCTCCAGACCCCGCACCCCTTTTCCATCCCCTTCCTCCGAGCTGGGATTTCCAAGCCACAGGCGCCTAGGAAAGCCGGTTCGGCATTTAGTTTCTACTACTACATTGGTCAAATCTAGACACCGCCCCCCCCTCTCCCCTCCCCCCCCCCCCCAAACCAAGAGGCGCCTGCAAGCGCCCTGGAGCCCAGGTGGGCGGAGACCGCTGGCTTCCCCGAAGCCGCCCGGCCACGCGGCTCCTCCCGGCTCCCGGCGTGCAGCGCGGCGATCCCGGCGTGCACCGCGGCGCGGGAGAGGCGGCGAGAGGCGGCGAGAGGCGGGGCGGGCGGGGCGGCGCGCGGCGTGCGCTCCAGGCGGCCGGAGGTGACGCGTGGCGAGACGGGGGCGACATGGAAGTGTAAGCCGCCCCCTCCCCTCCCCCTCCCCCCCCCCGGGGACCCTGTGGGACCGTGGGGCCGCTCAGAGCGCTGGAACCCGAGCGACCCGGGGGCGGAAGGACAGAGAGGGCGGGAGCCCGGACGGCGGCCCCGGAGCCAAGGGGGCTACCAGCGCCGCGTGGGGGTGGGAGATCCTCAGCCCGCGTGGGGGTTCTTACGTGGTCGACCCTATCCGGAGGACATCCTCCTCTCGTGTCCCCTGTCACCCACTGCGATCCGGATGCTGTCCTGCCCCTCAAACTCCGCCCCCCCCCCCCAACCTTCCTGGGGGATGTGTGCGCGGCTGATTCCCCTGCCCCGTCCCCCACCCCCCTCCTTGGCTTCCTTCTCATCCTTTGGCTCGCCCAGCTTGGGCGCCCATCGAAAAGTTTGCCTTTCCTCTCCAATGAGTCCCAAAGCAGCCCTCATTTTGTGTCTCAAACAAAAACCACCACCCCGGTGCGTGGGTTAAACCTGGGGCTGGTAAACAGAAAGTTGATGGTTCAAACCCATCAGCTGCTGCTCGGGAAAAAGATGAGGCTGCCCGCTTCTGAAATCCCCAGGCACAGCGCCGCCCTCCGACTTAGGGGTCTGTAAGAGTCAGAACCGACTTGATGGAGCGGGATGGGTTGAGATAGAACGTTCGGTCGGTCCTGTCTCTCAAATGGAGCCCTGGTGGTGCAGTGGGTTAAGTCTGGGGCGGGCAACCGCGAAGTTGAGAGAAAGATGATTTAGACTGCTTCCTTCAGAAACCCAGAGGGGACATTGCCGTCTGTCTCACTGCCTTCGAGTCAATGCCGACTCAGAGCCTCCTCTTGTGGCCTTTCGAGTCTGTACCTGTCACTTTATTGAGTGGAAAGCTCAATCTTTCAACCATGGAGAACCGCCGGCCTTGGGGCTTGCAGCCCAACTCCTCACCTCTACTCCACCAGGGACCCCATTCTTCCTTACAGGTTTGCTATGCGTTGCACTCAATTCGCCTCTCTTAGCCCCCTGGTTTGTTATCCAAGTAAATAATTACAAGTTGTCAAATAGAGAGGTGTTTCCTTGTTGCCTAGGTGATGTGTCTCCCCGAGAGACTAAGCTCCATGAGGGCCAGGCCCCATGGTGTCCGTCCACCTGGTGCTTAGTGCTGCATCTGGCACCCAGGAAGCATGGAGCACAGACACACTGAAGGAAGCAATGTGACAGTTCCCCATTTGTGGAGTAAGCACACACGAATTCACTCGCTTCCTTCCTCGGAACCCTGGTTATGCGATGGGCTGCTAACTTGACGGCTGGCAGTTCAAAGCCACCAGCCATTCTCTGGAATCAGATGGGGCTGTCTGCTCCTCTAGAGGGACAGTTTCAGGAACTCACAGGGGTAGTTCTACTCTGCCCTACCTCGAGTGCCTACGAGCTGGCATTGCCTCGATGGCAGTGAGTGACCTTCCTAGCATCTCGCACATACACACACATTTTCTGATTTTCTAAGTGACCCGGCTTGAATCTTGGCTTTTTACTTGTTGACATGGGTTTTTACTTGCTGAGCAACCTGCCCGCATCCTCAAGGAGTCAGGGACTTCAAACCAGTCAAGAATTCTGCGGCTAGCAGTTGACTGGGAAGGGACATGTTTGGAGGGAGGCTGTACGGACTAGGATGGAACATTCTGGAGGCCTGACTTTTGGTTCCCACTGGAGACATGATCTGTAGAAATCTGCTGTGGAGGATCTTCAGCAGAGCGCGGGGTACCTGTGCCGGGCTCTTCTAGAGTGCAGAGCAAGGAGTCCAGAAGGGAAACTGCCCTCAGCTCAGCCTCCTTTTTTTTTATGGTTTTCCAGCTTTGAGTGACTCACACAAAACTACATGTGAGAAGGTACAGGTGCTCTATTAAGGAACAGAACCTTAAAATAGAGTTTCAACCATTTTCCTTCAGGTAGAAGGATACTAAATATTCATACCCAAACTAAGTATCGTATAATCAGTATTGGCTATTTGGCTAACTTGTCTAATACATCGGGATCATTTACATGCCTGGGAAGCTTTACATTTACCCTCTTGGACTTGAAATGCAATATTCATAGGTAAGAAGTGACCTCAATTATCTTCTCTTGCTTGTGCTGTTCTGTCAGTGTTGAACGGCTAGCTACAAGGTTGGCGGTTCAAATCTACCAGCTGCTCCTTGGGAGAAAGAGGAGGTTATCCTGCTCCTACAAAAACTTGAAAACCGAATCAAACTCTGGCATTGAGTCTGTGCTAACCTGTAGTGACCCTCTAGTACACTCTAGTACGGGGTAGAACTGCCCTTCCGAGGCTCGAGACCGTAGCTTTCTACCAGCATAGAAACCTTTCTACAGAAACCAGTCTAGGACTCGTGGGGGTCAGAATCATCTCTTGCGGTGGCTGGGACCATTCTTTTATGACTACAGAAGTTTGAGAAGAGTTGATGCCTTTGAACTGCGGGGTCAGCGAAGAACGTGGACTCCACCATGAACTGCCGGAAGAAGGAAGACCTGTCCTGGAAGGACAGGCCAGAAGGCCACTTACAGGGCAAGCACAGTGACACTTCATCTCCCATATTTGGTGTCATGATCAAGAGGGACCAGCCCCTGGAGAAGGACAGGGTGCTTAGTAAAGTGTGTGTGTGTGTGTGGGGGGGGGGTGTCAGTGAAAAAGAGGACGATGAAGGAGCCGACCCCATCCACGGGGGACTCAAGCACAGGAAGCCTTGAGCAGACCCCGGCAGTGTTCCTACGTTCCGCAGTGCATCGGTGCTGAGTCCGAACTCGCTCGGCAGCCCCCGGCCCCCAGCCTTTGGGGGCGTGTCAGGACTTGAGTGTGTAGCTGGGAGTGCTGCGCTGCAGCGAGTCAGAGTCCGTGTGTAAGAGACCTGAAGAAAGGTCACGTGTCTGCTGCCACACGTGACAGCAACCCTGAGTCTAGTGCGTCTCAGAACATGACGAGTTGGTGCCTGGGTGAGTTTGACCAATTTGGTTCATCATCGCATCAGCAAGCATTAACCTGTGTGGCAATGAATAGGGCCCGTTTACTTGGGCTCCCGTGCGCGCAAGCGCGTGCCCACTTCTAAGGCCAGCCTCTGAGAGATCACTTTGTTCTGTTTACTCAGAGTTCGGTTTTCCAGAGTAGTTGTTTACTGCCTTTGAGTGGACCCGGCAAGCTAAGCAGATTTTCCAGGTTAAAGTTCAAACAGCTAGGCAGCTTCTGTCAACTTGTTCATTCTTCAGAGAGGTTAAGTTGACTACGTGGAGTGGCGATTCCGTCTTTAAAACAGACTTGGGATATTTACTCTACTTACCTGTGGACAAGATGGGCGCTGGCCTCTTTAACCGGGCAGAAAATACAGAGCTTGCGTAGGTGCGCACTTTGGAGACGTCTGGTTGCTTGTGAAGGAAGCGATCACGGAGCACTAGCTAAACCGCGTTCAGTGGGCATCCCGGCTGCGCTTCCTCCGGGACAGATTAATTCGTTCTTGGAGCAGCACACAGGACTTCCAGAGTCACCAACATCAGTTCTTCCTGTAGTCGGCCTCAGTCATTGTCCAGCTTTCCCATGCAGGTGAGGCCAGTAACACTTGAAAGAGGTCTTTTGGAGCAATTTGCCCAACACAGTAGGTCTCTGGATTTCTTGAATGTTGCCTCCATGGACACTCCATGGATCCAGGTGGAGTGAAATCCTGACAACACGAGCTTTCCTCCATTTCTAGTCTCGAGGTGGCTCACTGGCCTGCTTGTAGGATTGTGTTTTCTTTATCCGGAAGTGTGATCCATACAGCACCCCGTCGTCTCTGACCATGATTTGTAAGTCCTCGGCTTTCAGCAAGCACAGGTTGTTAACAAGCCGTCCTCGAACCCTCAGTCCATGTACTTCTTCACGTAGTCCAACCTCACTGATTGTTTGTTTAGCATACAGATTGTGTAAGTTTGGTGAAAGGGTACCACCAGGACACACACCTGTAACGGGGAGTTTTAAAAATACATGCTTAGCTACCTAAGATAGGAAGAACTACGACTGCGTCAACTTCTGCCGGCCTGCGTCTGCCAGATGGGGTACCTGCTTTGTTCTCCAGTCCCCAGACACAGATGTGTGGGCATCACCCGAAGAGGGTGGCCCTTCTCCTTTGTAGATTGATTCAAGAAAAGGCTAGTCACGGCCTTAACTCAATAATCCTGGGCTCTGGGACAATACTAACTTGGAATCACAAGAGCATGGCATATTCCACATGATGGAGGAGGGGGCGGGCTTTGGTGCCCCAGATGGCTTCAGTAGCCTTGATGAAAATTAACATATTAATCCTACCACCCCCTTCACTCCCCACCCCCCAGCTCACCCCCAAGCTCTTCCAGGAAGGATTAGATTTGGGAGAGACAGGGAATTGTAATTAAATTTTAAGCCTAGATGGGAGGCAGCCTTCCCGGCCAGCTTCCTGATTCAATCGGCAAAGATGGGTTGTGGTTTGATTTGCCGTCTTCTGTTGTATATGAACCATTAGCCCGCGTACTAATTAAGCACAGCCCTTCCTTCTTTGTCCATCTCGTGACATTCCATGTGACCCGAGTGCACTTGGGGACATTTGGGCAAAGTGGCACTTTTGTGAAACCCTGGCAGCATTTGAGAACCACCTTCCTGTGCTGGCTTGACCTCTGAGCTGACATCACTACCTGGGTGAGCCCCAAGGCCTCGCTGGGACCTGGCTCCGCCTCTGCGGGGTTCTCTGTGTGGATTGACTCTGAGAGCCATCCTTCTGTCTGTCCACGCGGGAGGATATCTTTTGGCAATTCCATCTTACCGACCTGGTATAAGAAAATTATGAGGGGCTTCCATTCCCACAAAGCCGTTTGAAGGCAACTCTCACATGAGTTGAGGACCTTGTTTTTAGTGTTGATGATTGTTGTCATAGCTTGTTTCCCGGCAGTGACTGCTAAGGAGTCCCGGTGGCATAGTGGGTGACATGGTGGGCTGCTCACCGGAAGGTCAGGAGTTTGAAACCAGCCACTCTCAGCAGAAAGCTGGGCTATTTCCGCAGAGTCGGACAGTGGAGACCCACAGGGGCACTTCTGGAGGGTCTCTCGGAGTCGGAGTCCACTTGATGTCAGTGACTTTGTAAGTTGGGCATCTGTAAGTGGACACAGGAGATGATACCATTAACAAATTACACCAGCAATATATGCAGTACATTTTTTTGTTTTTTGTTTTTTGGGCATCACTGCCTTCTGGTGGTGGGAGTAGGAGGCCCAGCCTTTGCTCCTGTGGAGCCGCTGCTGGAATTGAACCTCCATCCCAATGCGCAGTCCTGCGCACAACCACTACGCCACCGGGGCTCAGCCCCGTATGCAGTACATCTTATTTTGTTTTTGTTTTGAGGCATCACTGCCCTCTGGTGGTGGGAGTCAGAGGCCCAGCCTTGCTGCTGGATTTGAACCTCCAACCCAGGGGGCCGCAGTCCCGCGCACAACCACTACGCCACCGGGGCGCAGCCCTGCAGTACATCTTATTACTAATGATATGTTAGCAAACACACTCTCGGGTATGACCCAAATCGAGGTCTACCAGCCCTCCCTCCTACATGTTGAGGTTTGGCCAAACTCCTCCCCTTGAACTCTGGGGATTTTCCTTTATCCACTTCAGTCTTTCCCTCTCTGTTCTCTATCACAGACTGCTACCGTGTGACCTTGGGCAGGCGGCCTACTCTCTGCACTGCAGAATCGTCATCTGAAAAGTAGATCCTCATAGCCGCTCTTCCCATGCAGGGTTCTGAATGAGAATGAGGGGGCGGTCTCTTCAGAGAATAGTAGCCCCTCATCTACAGAAGTTCTTCTAGGTACCAATGGTGAACTTGAAAAAAAATTATTGTCTCCTTATATCCTTCTAGCAGCCTCCTGACTACACGTTGGGCTGCTGACTTCAAGGTTGGCATTTTGAAACTTTCAGCTCCTCCTCGGGAGAAAAGACAGGGCTTTCTATCCCCCGTAAAGAGTCAGAAACCCACAGGGGCAGTTCCACCGTGTCCTATGAGCCGGCGTCAGCGTGGTGACAGTGGAGTTTGCAAGCATGACAAGCTTGTGCTGGGGTGGTCATGAGCACCTGATGAGGTCCAGCCTCACATCCGGATGGATGCGAGGGGCAGTTGTGTAATTGAGGAGTAGATTAAAGAGACACAAGACAAGGCCTGCAAGGACCCCTCTCTTCCATGGAGACTGGAGCCAGAATGAAGCAGGAATGCATTGTCTCACACACTTCTATAATCTCAGGCATGCAGCCATGGTAAGCGCATATGTGCAACAGGAAGGGGTTGTGTTAGAGGGGGACCAGCCAGGGGTAGCCACACAGCAGAAGGGGAGGCACTAGAGAGGCACACACATGACAGGAAGGTACATATGTAACAAGATGGGCTGATCCTAGAGTCAAAATGGCAGCCTAGCCTGGGTCTTCTCTGAGTTGGCTTAAACTAAGTGTCTCTCAGCTCTTCTCCAGGGAAGTAATCTATGACCCTCAATCAGAAGGGAGTGGGCCCTACTTAGGGTGGGTCCGATTGTTCTCACTCAGGAAAGGAGGCTTCGAGCAGCTAACCTTCAAGGTTATATACTATCCACCATTGCTTGCAAGTAGCTCCTCAGAACTGGCGGGGGTGGGGGGGCCTCGTGGGGAGTAACTGTTATGTAGGAGAATGTGACTGGAGCGCGTCTCCAACCTACAAAAGGGAAGGTCTCCCTCCATAGGAGCCCCGGCCGCCCCGGCTCCCTGATATAGGAACGTAGAGAATTTGTCTGCTGATGCTCTGGAGATTCTGTGTGCATTTAGCCCTCGTAAGACGCCCTGGGGAGGAAGATGAGACTGTCTGCTCCTGGAGAGGACCGGCAGTCTCAGAAACCCGAGGGACAGACTCCTTCTGCCTTCAAGGGTTGCCGTGAGTCGGACCTGATGCCACGGCCATGCGTCTGTGTGTTCCTATAAAGACCACAACCGTGGAAACCTGTTCTTTGTCCAATCAGGCACATCGCAGCCCTCCCAGCCACATCGTGCTCTAACCCTTTAGAGAGGTCTGTGCAGCAGACGTGCGGACGGATGGCTCGATCCTGGGACCAGTCTCTTTTTTGAGGGGGGCGGGGGGCATCACTGCTCTCCGGTGGTGGGAGTAGGAGGCCCAGCCCCACTGCTGGAACTGAACCTCCGTCCTAGTGGGCCGCAGTCCCGCACACAACCACGACGCCACCGGGGCTCAGCCCTAGGACCAGTCTCTTGCTGGACTCCTGTGGGCAGGAAAGATGACAATTTTACTTCACTCCACTGTCACTCAGGAGGACCAGCCTGGCCACCCGCATTCCACGGGCCGGATAACTGGATTAGGGTGACTTCCTGCCTGATTCCTGTGTGTGACGGGGACTCCTAGGGGCGGTGTCTGGACCACAGAGTCGTTTGTAGATTCAGCTGTGGGCGAGGCTGCTCACGTCTTTGCCAGTGGCTGGCGAGGGGCAGACAGCCTGGGGAGGGGCCGTGAGTCAGGAGATGCTGACCCTTTTGCTCTTCCCGTCTCCCGCTCTCACCCCGTGTCAGTCCTGTGCCCTCCTCTACCCACGGGCTTGATTTTGCCCACCGCAGCCTGGCAAGGTCTGCCACCGGCTGGGTGTTTTTCCCATCAACCTAGGGAAGGATGTTCCGGATCAGCTGTGCCCAGCCGCAGAAACCAGGGAGGACTTTGGGGGTGTCCCCATTTGAGGTTTTAGTCCGCCGATGCCAGGCCTGACCCTGACCCAGGAATTGCTGGACAGCTAGCGAGTGAATACCTGCACAGAGAGGAGGCCTCAACTCACCGCTTCCTTTTCTTCTGCAGGAAGGACGCCAATTCTGCCCTGCTCAGCAACTACGAGGCAAGTAGCTATGACGGGGACCGTTGAACCCTCCTCTCCGAGTGCTGGCCCTGGACTCAGGCAGGTGGCCTGCTGACTTGGGTTAGAAAGGACAGCTTGCTGGGGTCCCCACTGATTTTAAAGCAGGCAGATGGGGCTGAGCCCCAGTGGCGTCGTGGTTGTGCGCGGGACTGCGGCCCACTGGGATGGAGGTTCAATTCCAGCAGTGGGGCTGGGCCTCCTACTCCCACCACCGGACAGCAGTGATGCCTCCCCCTCCCCCCACCCCCACCCCCCCCCCAAAAAAAAGGCAGATGACCCCATGTAGTGGACTTGGGACTGTTCTAAGCACTCCTTGAGGAACACTGTCAGGTACGTGTTGGACTGCTAGCCACAAGGTCAGTGGATCAAGTCCACCAGCTGTTCTGTAGGAGAATGAGGCTGTCTGCGCCTGTGAAAGTTTCCAAAGCCCTCGGAGCCCTAGATCGGGGAGCTGTGAGTCGGAACTGACTCAACAGCAGTGGGTGAGCAGGTGTCAGTAACACCCGTTATTTGAGGGAAGTTAGGAGTCCTTTTGCTTGCAGGAGGCAACGTGCTGTACCTCCCAGAGAGACTGACTTTAAAGTCATGGAGGCAGCGTCCTGAACCAGCGTGGGGTTTGCTCCAAGTTCAAGGGTTTTAGCCACGGGGGAAGCACACTATGCTCTGGGTCTTCTACTGCTGTTCCCGAAAGGAGGGACGGACAGGGATGGGGGCTGTTGTCTTGGGCAGCAGTGTGTTAACCTCAAGTGCCTCCATGCTATGACATTCTCTCTGAAACAGTAAAGGGGGCCTCTTCCCGATAACCCTCGGACCCTACTAAAGTGTAGCAGGGTTTTTTTTTTTAACTCTCTTTTTTGGAAAGCACACTCAGTCACTTTCTTTTTCTTGTTTATTGTACCTGGTTTCCTTATGAGAATCAGAATCATTCTCTCTCTCTGTCTCTGTGTGTGTGTGTGTGTCAGAGAGAGAGAGAGAGAAAACAAGAAAATTTTTCTTTGAGATCAGAAGAGATGACTGGCACAGGAAGTAGGGGGTGGGGCACAGCGAAGTTCATGGAAAAAACGAGCTGACGGTGGCCGGCTTCTTCCAGGGCATGGTTTGGAGCCCCGTCGGAGTGAGGGGCCGGAGTGAGGGGCGAGTGACTTGGCGGGTTTGCAGTCTTCGACCCGATGACAGCGGGCCGGCTGGCGCTCTGGACCACGTCCTCATTCGCGGTAGTCAGTCCACCCTCTGCCTTGGACTCACTCTGCCTGTGTGAAGACCGGAGCCCGGTGTGGGGGGCACAGCTGAGCTGCCCCCTTCTCTTATGTGGCCTTCAAAGCCATGACCTGGCTTCGGGGGCGGATTTCTTTCTAAAAGCCTTGTGCCTACCTCTTCCTAGGTGTTCCAGCTACTGACGGACCTGAAAGAGCAGCGGAAAGAAAGCGGGAAGAACAAGCACAGCACCGGGCAGCAGAACCTGAACACCATCACCTATGAGGTGAGCGGCGCCTGCTGCAAGACAGGGGTTTCCTGGGCTTGGGCCCCGCCCCCAGGTCAGGGTGGCCTCCTGGCTGGATTCTCATTGCTTGACTAAAGCTCAGTTTCTATTCTGTGTGTAGAATTCATTCTTCCTCATGTTGAATATCTGGAAAATAGATAACATCCCGAAGAAAACAGTTTATCACCTTGATTATATGCTCGGCGTGCTGGTGCCTTCTCTCCCTCGTTTTTCCCCTCAGAGTGGCTGGTGGTTTCAAACTCCTGACTTTGTGGTTAGCAGCCTAGCTCGTAACTTACTAGGCCACCAGCGCTCTTGCAAATACCCTGTAGTCTTTGCCAGCTAATGTCACATTGACCTTCCTGCACTGACTGCCAGTGTGGTGGTGGTGGTCTTCCTCCCTTCTTCACTCCCCACAGTTGCCCCAGGAAGAGCTGCCCCCCGCCCCACGCATGTATATTTCTTTATCCCGCCACTGACCTTGAGCTGTTAGTCCCCTTGTTGATTTTTTTATTCCTCGAGTTCCCACGCTTTAAAAACCTTGTCTGAAATAGCCTCAGAGCTACAGAGTCAGAGTTTTCTTTTGTGGAGCAGAAAGTTTTTTCTCAAAAATGTAAGTTATTTTAAAATGTTTTATTTCGGGCTGAGCCCCAGTGGCGGAGTGGTTGAGCGCGGGACTGCGGCCCACTGGCTTGTCAGTTCAAATCCAGTGGCAGCTCTCCAGGAGCAAGACTGGGTAGCTACCACGACCACCAGAAGGCAGTGATTCCCCCCCCCCCCCAAATATGTTTTATTTCAGTGATGTGGGGGCTGTACACAGCAGAGCGCCCTAGTTCAACAGTTTCTCAGTGTACAATTCAGTGAGGGGACGGCATCCTTTCCCTTGTTTGACCATGGCCACCCTCTTTTCTGAGTGGCCCCTCCTCCATCCACATAGACGCAGGGCCCCCTAAGGTCCTGAGCCACTCAGCCCCTTTGGTCCCACGCAGACCAAGCTTTGGAGAGCACAGGACTCCGCACAGGCATTCTTTACTGGTCGTGCCAGACGATTGCACTAAAGGAGATGGTGGGGCTCTTTTCAGGGTTCAGGCTTATAGATGTGCGTGGGACAAGAGTTAGAGGGGTTCACTTGGCCTCCGGGGCTCCAGAAAGTCTGAATTTCCTGTGATCCTGGTGATGGTTTCCTCTTTGGGAACGTTCTACTTTGAGAAGGCCAGGTCGCCTACAGAACTATGTTACACAGAGAGCTTTTCAAAAGAAAAACGATCAGTACCGAATTGCAGTCACAGCCTCCCTACTTTCTCAGGGCTCGTTGTCATCTGCCTGCCATGTTCTCTCTCCCGTAGACATTAAAGTATATATCAAAAACGCCATGCAGACATCAGAGTCCGGAGATCGTCAGAGAATTTCTCACAGCGATGAAAAGCCACAACTTGACCAAGTAAGTAAAGGGGACCATTAATTAGGAGGAGAGGGCGCATCAAGTAAAAGAGAACCTGGAAAAGCCTTCTCTGCACGGGTGGATTTAGGTGGCACCCCAGTGTGTGCTGGGCCCACCATGACCTTTTCACATGGTGTTGAGATAGCCGAAACCCAGAAACGGGCCTTTCCAAAGCCAGGGGCAGGACAGCTCCTTTTGTCTCCTGGGTCCTTTCTCGGAGTCCTACAGCCTCTGGCCGGGCTCCTCCCAGCATCCACAGCACGTGAGCTGAAAAGTGGGGTTCACAAATGACAGTACTCCGCACAAAGCTGCGTGGGGAAAAGCCGTTTGACGGCTGCGACTGCTGGCGGCCCCTGTTGTTGCCTGCCCTTCAGAAGGAGACTTTGGCGAATGAGCTGCAGGTATAAATCTGCAAAGCACCAGGAAGCATCAGATCAAATGTTTCCCCAGGAAGAAAGCTTGTCTGTTTCCTAGAATTCCTGCCAGACCCAGGGGTCCCCAAACCTCTTGTCATTTTGTTCCGCACAGTCATAAGCTGTCTCGTGCAGGGGCTGTTCAGTGGTGTTTGAGGCACGCGTCTGATTCACAAGGAGTCAACTGTGTGTACTTCTCTGTCTCTCGCCTCCATAATGAACTCCGAAGACAGCGTTTGGTATGCGATTCCCACGGAGGAAGAGGGACAGGAAAGAAGCTCCGCTGGGCAGAGCTTTTGTAGAACGCGTTTTCCCACTAGGCAAGCATCACCTGAGAAGGTTCTCTGTACTCCCAGTGAATTTTTTCCTGAAAGCAGTTTCGCTTAAACCTCGTTTTTTTGTGATGGCTGATTTAAGAGAACAGCGTGTGGCTGTGAAATTTTGTTTCCTGCTCAGGGAAAACGCCCCAGAAACTCTGGTGATGTTGAGCACAGCTCACTGTGCCAGCACTCTGGGAGAAATTCAAGTGTACGAGGTGATAGTTTTCTTGTTTCAAAAAAGGTGAGACGTCAGTTGATGACAAACCTCATTCTGGATATCTGTAAATTTTCCGAAGGACGAAAATGTCAGCTTGTAGTGCATTTGGAGTTTGTTCCACTAAGTCAGACTGTTAGTCAAGCTTTCTATTGAGAGGCTCTGAAAAGGTTGTATAACAGTGTGTGACAAAAAAAGGCTTGATTTGTGGCAGAAAGGGGACTGGTTTTGACACCACCACAATGTACCCGCTCACACAAGTATCTTAGTGTTGCTGTTTTTGGCAAAAAACAAACAGTATGCCACTCTTGCCTCACGCACTATACTCACCTGACCTCACTCCGTGTGACTTCTTTTTGTTTCTGAGACTGAAGAGGAACATGAAAGAAAGGACAGCGACTTGATGACATAGAAGAGGTGAAGGGGAAAAACCAAAGGAGGTGCTGTCTGCCATCTGATGAGTTTGAAAAATCTTTCCAAGAGTGGAATTGCAGAGTTGACAACTGTAATTTTATTCTCATGGAGGGTACTTTGAAGGTGTTAAGGTGGTTTTGTGCAGAAATTTAAATACGTAGATTTGGGGAGAAAAATTCTGGGTTTGGGGGGTACCCCCTCATACGTTCTATAATCTGGTGTGTTCTTTCATTTCTCTTAACTTCTATTCTCATAGCAGATGTTTCTAATATGGACACAGTCAGTGTTTCCTTGTCAGTTAAGCAGTTGTTGATATATGTACACACCCTTTACCCAACTGAGGAGTGTCTGTCTACCTTTTACTCTGTGTTGGACATTGAATCTGGAAGAACGGAGAAGAGTCGATGTGTTTGAACTAACCTGCTGGTAAGGGATATTGAAAGTACTGAACAAAAGACAAACAAGTCTTCCTTGGAAGAAGCACTGCCAGAATGCTCCTTGGAAGTGAGAAGGCGAGGAGAAGTTGTTATCAGGAGAGACCGGTCCGTGGCAAAGGACATCACGCCTGGTAAAGTAGGGGGTTGGTGAGAAAGAGGCAGACCCTCAGCGAGATTGATGGACGCCACGGCTGTGGCAGGGTCCTCAAACAACTGTGAGGGTGTCTGTCTGGAAACGCACCCAAGGGCATCCAGCATCAAAGCCACAGGCTTTGCCGTTCTACGGCCAACCAGTAGAGGGAGCCAGCAGGCCTCTTCCTCAGGCTGGGCCAGGAGGTACTGACCGGCATCAGCGCATTGGAATTCAAGTGTCCTCAATAGCCGATGACCCAGAAGCTTGCCTGCCAAACGCTGTCCAGCCCCGGCCCGTCGAGCGTCAGGACGGAATCAGAGTTGCAGCATGAACAGCCTGAGTGCATCTTGCTCTCGGGGTCTGAATATCCTCTGTAGAGTTTTTCTTGAGCGAAAGTTCTTGGGGGACGGCGACTCAAGATAGTAGTCCTTACCTGACTCAGGCCCATCTCTGCAAGCTGGTGCTCCCCTTATCTGCATCGGTACGTTGACGAGCGGAGCCCTCGAGGGCAGGGGACGTGGAGGTGGGTCTGCCTCTTAGAGACGCTGTGTACCTCCCTCACCGTTGTTCGGTTTGAGCCCACGGCTGCGCCTCTGCCAGTCCATCTCATTGAACGTCCTTTTTACTTTCCTGTCACCCTCTATTTTTGGCCAAGCAGATGTCTTTCTCCAGGGGCTGGTCCCTCCTGATCACAGGAGATGACGGCCCGCCGCCAAGCTTCTAAAGAGCCTCCGGAGGACAGGCTAGGAGGAGCCGTGTCCTATTTAAGTTGGTGGCGGTCATGTTGCCGCTCAATCTGTAGTCACCTGCCGTTTCTTTCATGGCACCTTCCCCCCCTCAGAGCCTGTGGCTCTTTGTCACGGAGGTTTTCCCTGAGGCACTGGAGCCTGCCTGGCAGCCCCAGGGCACAGCCGCTCTGCCAACAATAGTGTGAGTCCTGGCTGCCTTTTGAGGCCCGACACCAGCTCACGTGGCCCCTAAATAACAAGCTGGAAGTGCCCTTGAACGGGCTCTCGGTGCGCAGAGTTCTCTCGGGGCTGGGCACTGTGTGGGGAACATAAGCCTTGGGACCAGTGAGGCACAGAGCCAGTGGGTTTGGGGAGTTCCTGGGGTGTTCAGGGCTTGGCATCTTGCCCCATGCCTCCTGGAGTTCTCTCTCCCAAGGGCCTCTCCTGGAAGGCAGGAAGTGCTACACTAATTGGGGCACAGGGGTCAGGGTTGAGCGGCCCATCCTGTCTTCAGAAAGCATCACCAGCTTTCCCATGACAAAGAATCTGCAGAACCTTTACCCTCTCTGAGGTCATAGGTAGTTTTTGTTTTGTTTTTGGTGCCTTTGTCTGAACTGTGAACCATTTCTGTTAATAGTCAAACACGTAACTCTCGGTGGCACCCTGAGGACCTATTGAGGTTACTCTTTAAGCCTCTTGTGGCCACAGTGTGCATGTGTTCCTCTTCCTGTCCCAGCCGCATCGTAAGCTCTCTGAGGGCAGAGACCAGACCTGGCTCTCTGTGGGGGTCCCTTCTGCTACCTGACATTCAAGTTTCTTTCTGAGTACTCCGCCAGCAGAGCCGATCCACACTGTTTTGTCAGAAAGGGAGTCTCGGCCTTTTCCAAGCCGGGGCCCGCCACCCAGGGTGAGTGTGTCTGGCTCTGCTTCCCTGGTCTGTATTAGGACAGCATTCCTCGTGTTTCCCAGCGGGATAGCCGTGTCAAGCACAGGCTTCTCCAGCTCCAGCCTCTCCACATTCCCTACAGTCCAGGCTTCCTTTCCCTCTGGGATCCTGATGCCCATTGGTGCCCTTGGGTCCGAGTCAGGGACATCAATCACTTCTTGGGTTCTCTCCTTTTCTGGATGAAGGACTGGAGGCGTATTCCAAGTGCTCCCCATACACCCTTACCTCCCCACCCTCCCAACAAAAAAGGAAAGAAAAGAAAGCATGGCAATGGTCTTATCCCATTTTTGTCTGACAAGAGTGTTCTCGAAAAGGCTTGGCCGAGACTCAAGATCTTTGGAGGCATGAGGGTTTATGAGTGTTTTGTCCTTCTCTTTGGACAGAGCTGAAAAGCTGCAGCTGCTGAACCACAGGCCTGTGACTGCTGTTGAGATCCAGCTGGTGAGTACAGGGTCCCAAGCTGCAGAAGGCTCAGCCCCCCCCCCCCCCCCCCCCCCCCCCCCCCC
>PVJH01024682.1:0-32778 GCA_004026705.1 Nesogale talazaci
ATATAATTACATGAGTAGCCATGAGCACAAAGAGGAAGAAAATGTTCTAGAATTGAATATGGTGCCAGTTGTACAAATTTTCTTGACAGGATTGAATTGTTGAATGAGAATGAGTGCTCGTAAAACGGTTTTATTTTTAAAGAAAAAAACATTTTTCTATTATTCCCTTCTGTCCTCACAAGCGCTCTGGAGGAGACCATTCTCCCAGTTTCCTAACTGGAGGCCCAGTGAGGAAAAGAGCAGGGCTAGGCTTTGAACGCAGCTCCTGGACCGCCCAGCCTGCTGCTCTTGCGTCAACATCTGTTAACATACAATAAAGCGAAGCAGGCTTCCGTCTCCTCCCTGCGAGGCCCAGGTCACTAAAGCCAACCCACTGTCAACAGTTGGTTCTGAGTTATAACCACCCTATGTAGGATTTCCAAGACTATAAATCTTTGCCGGAGAAGGCCGCCTCGGCTTTCTTCCAGGGCGCAGTTGGTGTTTCGAACAGCTGATCTTGTAGTTGGCAGTGTCCCGGCTTACAAACAAGAAAACACTGCCTTTGAGTCTACTCTGAGTAGGGGTGACCGTACAGGGCACAGCTGACCGCCTTTGGGGGTTTTCAACAGGTCAACCTTTAAGGGAATGGAAAGCCTCGCCTCCCTCCTGCAGAGGAGCTGGTTCGAGTGCTCGTGAACCCCTGCGGCACCAGGTGGGAGCCGGTTAGAACCAGGGATGCCTGGCGCGGTGAGCACCCCACAATGGTCAGGAGTCACTGTGGGGAAGGAAAGCGACAGCGTCCCCCAAGCCAACCCTACACGCCGCCCCCGCTGTCGGCCAGGCGCAGATCCCCCGTGGAGAGCAGCTCCGCTTAAGCCGGTGCTTCCGGCAGCCAGGTGCCTCGAGCGCCACCGCGTGGGCACGGAGAGAGGAAATGGCCCTTTAAAAAGAGCCCGGAGGGGGCCCTGGGCGGGGCTTCGCCGGGGGCGTGGCCGGCGGGAGGCCGGAGCCGGAGCGCGGTCGCGGGAGGATGACGTACCCCGGGTGGCCGGCTTCGGTGTCGGCTGGAGCGAGCATGTGGGGCCCGAGCGCTCTCCGCCGGGCCCGAGCCCTCTGCGGGCCGCCGCCGCGGCTGGGGCTGCTTCGGGCTCCGGGCCGCCGCGGGCCGACTGCTTCCTCGTTCTCCGCATCCGCCGAGCGCCCCCGGGTCCGGGCGCTGGTCTATGAGCAGCACGGGGACCCCGCCAAGGTCGTCGAGTAAGAGGCGGCGCCGAGACGGGGGACGAGAGCGGGGTGCCGGCGCGGTTGGAGACTGGCCGGGGTGAAGCGGGCTTGGGGAGGGAGGGGCAGGGTCCGAGGAGCGGGCACAGCAACCTGCCCACCCGAAAATGAAACTCGGGGAGTGTCCGTAAGTCCGTGCCTCTCGGGAGCAGGGGACCCCGCGGGGCACGATTGTAAGGGAGTAAGTAAATAGTGACCGGCGCTTGTGGGTGGGAGACCTGGCAATCCTTGTTTAGTGAAGTGGGGGGGCTCTTAATTTGAGGGACAGTACTCGAATTCTCGCCACTTTGCAGATGAGAACGCTGAGGTATTAAAAAAAACTAGAGGAAAGGGGGAAAGAGGAGCTTAGGCAGGGGGCTCAAGTAGAAAATGTGTGGAAATGAATGTGGCAACATGTGTACACATATGCTTAATACAAATGATGTATTGAATGTTATAAGAGCTGTGAGAGCCCCCAATAAAACCTATATTTAAAAAAAAGAAAAAAGGGGGGATGAAATCACTTGACCAGGTCAGACAGCCAGTCAGTGGCAGTCTGCTCTTGACCCCAGGTCTGAATGGCTAACTTCCTAGAGTTCCTACCTTCTATTATATTTTCGTTTCTATAAGTCCATGCACCTGTAAAGGGGATCTTCATGTTTTATCTTGCCCATTATTTCATTGGTCCCCTACCACTCAGTCCCAGATGTCAGAGATCGGTTTTCACTTTACAGGATGGCTGATTCATGTGATGTCCCCCCTCCCAGTTTTAGGTATGCACCTTGGCTTACTTTAGTAAAAAGAGCCTCTAACATCGAAAACAGACCCAGTGTCCTGAGAGCAGTTGGGTCTCAGACAAGTCCCTCAGCCCTCCCTGAGCCCTCCTCTAATGTTTGGGTCCTCCTCCGATTTCTTTGGATCTTTTATCTGTAAGTGTTGCGTGCTGTTGACTTGAAAAACAGTTAGGTGCGTTGTCCACTGCTATTCTAAATCTGCTCATACGTCGCTTTGTCATTCTGAAGAACAAGTGAGGCTCCTGAAGTGAAATGAAAACAAAATCACTGCTCTCGAAATCCAGAGACCTGAAATCCCCGCTCTCCCATTCCGTGCCAAAGCTGTCTGTATGGCTAGTGGCTTAACTTCTCTGATTCTTAATTTCATCATGGTCTTAAAAAAAGAAAGATGGAGACCATGTAGCATAACTCATAGTGCTGATCGGTATCATGTGCTCCCCTCACAGCACCTGCATGCTTGTCTGCAGTCCCTCGTGTAGAACTCTGCTTGGATTCCCAGCAAACAACTGACTTGTTTTCTAAAAGCTCAACAAACATGGGCTTATTGGAATGGTTCAAATCTAGGCTACAGGATGTGACAGCTGACATGGGATAAGGTTTGGTCACATGCATGGGAGAGAATATTGAGAAAATACGGGAATGTTCTCAGTCAATAAACCCCGGATTGCAGGTTGATGGGAGGTCATGTCGGGAGGGTAAGTCACGCAGGATGCTGCTGTGATAGCTGGTAAAATGCTGGTGAACATACCTCCACCTGCAGGAATGTACTTCATGTGGGTGTTCCCGGCCAAGCAGGCTTAAGGAAGCTACTCACGGGCTTGTGATTCACGTATCTCATGCAGGGCATGCCATAAAGTTAGTGCTCCAAAAGTAGGGGTGCGATCTGAAGTGGGCATCAGCAGGAAAGCACACCTCATAACTGCACGCATGTAAAAGAAGGGCAGAGTGAGGGGCGTGATGGTGATGAAGGCATCTTAGATGTTCAGGGACCTGCGAGGCTTAGCGGGGAGAGAGGAGGTATTTGCCCGATAGCCAAGGACAGATCCTCGTGATTAAGCCCTTCACCTTGGAGAACAAGGGAAGTTGGAGCAAACTGCTCCAGTGGCAGATGCCACGTAGAAACAGACCACTTCTCCCACGCCCAGGTGTGAACTTTCCTATCAATTGTGACCCTCCCGCGGGTATTGTGTTCACACTTGGCTTCAGTTCTCAGTGGGGAGCTTATCGAAGACCTCAAACTCTGTGGTGGAATTGATTTAGACTCATAGTGACCGAGAGGACTGAATAGATCTGCCCCTTGTTGAGACTGTAACACTTTATGAGATTATCATCTTACTCCCTCGAGGCTGGTGGTTTCAAACTGCAGCCCTGGGGTTACCAACCTAACGTGTACCCACTCCGCCATCAGGGCTCTGCTGTGGGGCTTGTAGAAACTACATATTCCCTGCCCCACCACTGAGGTACACAGAAGGTCTAGGGTGGCCCTGAAACATCCGTGGTTTTAAAGCTCTTCAAGTGACCATCATGCCCCAGCCAGGGCTTAGAACCACTACCTGTGGTGCAGACTTCTCAAGCAAACACCCATGGTCCCTCTGGCTCAGAAAGAACATCACCCTCCCGTCTGACCCAGATCCAGGCCACTTACCTGGTCTGTGTGTGGACTAAGGACAGAAGCCAGGATTCTCATTGAAGTTAAAAGAGAGGGTAACTACACTGTCACAGAAAGAATCAAGTGTCCTTTGCACATCCTTCTGGTTATCTGGGTCAAGTTGTGCCAGGTAGCTAGAACTTCCCAGTGCTGAAAACAGAGCAGAGCATTCCCCACACTGGTGTGATTTATCATACTTGACTGGGTGTGGAGAGATGCAATCTGCCATCTCTGGGGTTATGGAATTCCTCAGACTGAGGCCCACAGGTATGCCCTGTTGTTGTGTGTGATTTTTCAATGCCCTTCTCATGCCTGTCAGCCCCCAAACATTCCTGTTATTTTTTTTCCCTTTCCCAAGTGCTCCTCCCCGTCTCTTAGAATTTCACTCCCTTCTTCCAGAAAACATTAGACACTCAGGCCTTTTCACTTAAGGACTTGAGTGAAGTAAGGGTACAGAAGAAATGGACAAGCAGGGAGTGTTACAAACCTAGACATGTCAGGCATCCTGTGGCCATTGACCATTGGGTACAGTTCTGGGTTCTCCTTACCAACAATTCTCAGACACCACGATAGCCTCAGGACCTTGCCCTTCTCAGGTATCATAGTAAGGCAGCTCTCATTTATTGTGCACCTACTATGTGACAGTCATTGGACTACATTTTCTACATATCCTACAGCTTTTGAAAACCACAGTAACTCAATATGATCAACGTTATCCCCGTTTGTCAGATAAAGAGAACAAACTTGAGAAGATTCGCGGACCATGCCATTAGGATGCCTTTTCTTTATTAAAATGTCTGAAATATCCCCCACCCCCAAAAAATAGCAATCCTTTTGAAGGGGGCCGGGGGTAAAATTGGTAACAAGATAGGTCAGAAGAGAAGATGAAATTATGTGTCATTTTGAAGACCCCAAGTCTCTGCTCTTCATAGGAAGGGCCACCCCACCCTGGTGAAGAAATTCTTCCCTCTGTCTCCTTGTCTCGGGATCCTGGAGCTTTGGTAAGACAGCCTCCTGTCTGCTGCCCGGGAAGCCCACAGACACAGCCCCCCTCAGCTTCCAGCTGGGAGAGTACATCATGGTTCTCATTCCCAGCCAGTGGTTCCCGGAGGAGGTTTTCCTGCTTGCACAGTGGATGATCGTGCTCATTAAGAGATATTTATTATAACCTGAAACTGTTTTAGGATTCTGGCTCCGTGTGCGTAAGTCTCCTGGGATCTTTATTGTGGACATGTACGAAAAGGCAACAGACCTCATTGGATTGTCAAGTTGTTGATGTTATGTTGTTATTGGGTACCATCAAGTCACTTCTGACCCACACGGACCCGATGCACAACGAAACAAACCACTGCCCGGTCCTCCCTGTCCTCACAAGTGTTCTCTGCTTGAGGCTCTGGTTGCAGCCCCTGTGTCAGTCCATCGCTCTGGAGTCATAAGTTAGCCAGCCTCTCCTCCTGATGCTGAAGAGCCACATGAGTCATGTGCAGTCTGTGCCCGCAAGGGACGTGCAGTCTCGTCCAGGAGGAGGGCAGCTCCACACGTGGCTTGGGGGTGGGGGTGGGGGTGGTAAATGCTCTGATGGGATGATTGGATCCCATGGGCACCAGAAGCAGAAGAGGGGTGTCTACCATCAAGTGACAAACCACCACCACCACCACCTTTGTCTTTTTCTTGGTTCTCCTATCCCTCCTCTCCCCCCAGCAAACTATGCTAATTTTAGGAAAAACCTTTCAAAAGGAGGGCTGCTTAGCAAAAAAAAAAAAAAAACCTTAAAGCACGTGTTTTACTTGTATAAAAATAAGGTCAAACTCCTCCCTGCCTTCTCCAAAGACAGTGTCTGTGTTGAGTCCCCCAGAAGCTAGGTGGCTGGTGTTTTCAGAGGAAGGTGCAGAAAAGCCAGAGTCACTCGTGGAAAAAAACAGACAAGGAGGAAACGATGCGTGTCTGATGAGCAGAAGTTCAATGAACACCTATGTCCACAACATAAAGGGGACTTCAAAAGGTTCTTGGGAAAAGAAAGGTGGGCTAGACAGGGGGAACTGCTTATAAGGATCTACATATAGCCTCCTCTCTGGGATACGGACAACAGAGAAGTGGGTGAAGGGTGACATCAGACCGTGTACGATATGACAAAGTAATAATTTATAAATTATCAAGGGCTTATGAAGGGGGAGCGTGGAGGGAGGGGGAAATGAGGCGCTAATACCAAGGGCTTACATAGAAAGCAAATGTTTTGAGACTGTTGATGGCAACAAATGTACAAATCTGCTTGGCATACAGTGGATGTATGTATGGGTTGTGATAAGCGTTGTATGCGTTCCCAATAAAATCTATTTTAAAAGATATATATAAATTATAAACTTTACCTCAACATGAGCTCGATTAAGATCAAGATAGTTAGGTACTTATATGTGTCAAGATACCAGCCATTGGCTCCATCCTTAAAGAACTGAAGGTGCTGGGAATTCAACCATGTCAGTGCAGTCTTGTTACATTAACTGAAGAACAATGGTGCCCTTTAAAGACTTTTTTTAAGATTAGAGAACAAAAAGTCTTGAGAAGGAGCCAGATCAGGACTACACTCTTGCAAAATTGCCCCGTGTGATGAGCAGTATGCTGAGATGGAAGAGATTACCCAACACAATGTTCCCTTCAAAGATGCCCTTGTTTGATGAGAGCATTGTGTTGGAAAAGGACTCTCTGGTGAAGCTTTCCTTGTGTTTTTCTACTAAACCTTTGCCCTGCTGTTCTCAAAACATTGTCCTAATAAGCAGATGTCACCATTCTTTGGCCCTACAGAATGTCAACAAGCAAACTGCCTTTAGCACCTACAAATACTGTTGCCCTGACCTGTTATTGACTGCTTTTACCTCTTGGTGGCCAGTTGCTTTGGTTATACCATGTTTTCAGGATCACACTGGTAAAGTCATGTTTTATGTCCTATCATTCTTCTAAATGCTTCAGGATCTGTCCTTAGAAACTCACTGTCACTGAGTCTGTTCTAACTCATCATGAGTGTGTAGGACAGGATAGACTGCCTCTGGGCAATTTTGGGTGGAGGCTGACTGTCACTCTTTACGGGAGTAGAAAGCCCTTTCTCGCAGAGGAGCCGGTGGTTTCAAACTGCACACCTTGCAGTCAGCAGCCTTACTTGTAACCACTACACTGACTGGTCTTGGTCATACCTGTATAAAATGTCCATTGAAAGTTCTGCTCTTGTTGGCACCTGATGGGACATACTAAATGGGCAGAGATTGCTCAGCTCTAATTTTTAGTCAGAATTGTGTCGGCTGAATCAATTGAGATGTCTCAGATACTGGCTCTTGTTTCTGCTGTTAATTGAGGTGGGTCCTCTTCAGTTGGGGCACAGACAAGATTACTTATTCCCTTGAAAACTGATGTGTATGATTTACTGCTGTGGTTTTCCTCTTCAGCTTTGCCTTGTTCCTTCCTGGTTTCTTGGGGTCATTGCTCCCATGAACTTCATAAAGAAGGATCAATGATTTCACCATTTTTCTATCTAAGCGTCACCATAAATTTGATGTTTGTTCTTTCTTCAATTTTAGTAGAATTCATGTTGTTCTATGCATAGTCTCTTCATCATACATATTTCCGGTGAACCCTTTGAAGTCCCCTTTTCTAATCCTGTGAGACTGAAACTGAGGGGGGTGTGGGCATGTCTTGCTGAAGGTCACGAGATTCAGAGGCAAGGTGGACTGGACCTCACCTCTAGTGGCATTGGGGGGCCAAGCCCATCTAGTCTAGTTTCCTCATTCTTACTTCCAAGGTGAAACTTGGCAGGCACATCCCTCTGCTGAAACGGACTGCTCTCCCTGGATATGTAGCTCTCCCCAGTGGGACTCCGGGTTCTCATCAGACTCTGATCCTGGCCTGCAGCTCTTTGGTGGCATTCCAGGCCTTTCCCACCGTGGGGCGGAGGGGTACCCTTTTTAGAAGAGGAAGTGCAGGGAGCCAGTCCTAACTTTGCCACTAAATACTCACTGCCTTTCAGTCAGTGCTGACTCCTGTCGGCCCTGTGCGTTTCCAGGACGACAGCTGTTTACAGGAGCCGTCTTTTTCCGAGTTGCTGCTGGCGGTTTCAAACTGCTGACCCATTTGAATTGCAGCCCAGCTCATAACCACCACACCACCAGGGCTCCATGATTCGAATGAGGAAATCACGCCAATCTACGTTCTTTGGGTTGTTCTTGATAAAATCCAGGGCTTAACCAAGATCAGCAGTGTGAACTCCTGTCCGAAGGACACAGAAGACCTTGCATTTGTAGACACCGCGATATCTATACACCTCTTTTTCCCCGGCACCCCAAACACCGCTCCTGCCAACACAACATGAGGACTTGGCATTCCCTGCGCACGGTGATACTCAGAGACATGCCTCCCTGGCCGGCTCCCCTGTGCTCTGAGGCTGCTGCAGGTGGCCTGCTGACCACTGATTGCACCAGCAGCGCCCGGCAGTAACCATGTGGCTCGAATTTGGGAGTCCTAATTGCACCCAGAGGCCCTTTGCCCTGGTTGGTGCCACAGTCAGCAGTGCTCCAGCCAGGCAAAGGCTGCTTGGTCAGAGAGATAAGGACAGCTCGCTGTGGACAGGAACTGCCCCCTGCCGTGGAGAGCTTCAGGAAGAGCTCAACATACACAAACCAAGCCATGAAAGTGGCAGCTCCCGTCAAGCAGACTGTGGTGGGTATGGAGAAGGTTTCTAGAAACTTCAGCTGAAGCAGACAGAGGGTTTCTCGGCCGACCCCAAGGAGAGACTTCCCAGAAGTCGCTGTCAGTCTGTGATTCTTGTGAGTTCAAAGGGATCGTCCTCCAGAGCACAAGGATGGGTCCTGAGTGGTGGGAGGGGTACGACGAGGCGGGGGGGCACCCTGAAGGGAGGGCACGGGACATAGATACTCTGCTTAGGGAGAGGAGCCTGCCTGAGAGCCCTGGGCTCCCCGAGGAGCCCACGAGTCCAGGGTCAGCTGAGGTACTTCATTCCCTCACAATCGCCCAGTTGTCCCCTGCCTATTAATTATTAATCAAAGTCCCACAACGGTGTATCCAGTTCCCCAGACATTTTTTTGCCACCGTAGGGGGCTGCAGACATTCTGGCCAGAGTCACAGAAGGTGTCAGCTTCCTGCCCCTGGTGCCCAACACGCACTCTGGGCCCCCAGCACTAAGCACATGCGAGCAGGCCTGTGGCCAGGGACACTCCCTCATCAAAATGATGGTGACCTGTTTGAGGTGACCGAGAGGAAGATACACGCTAAGTACACATGGTTGCTAATGAAATGCAGAGGGCGGGACAGAGCTTAGCAAAGCTGGCAAGTGCCCATCTCACAGGGCAAGTAGAAGTCAGCCCAGTCTCCTGAGGACTGGCCTCCTTTTTCTTTCCCCCTCTCAAAAGGCTCTTTCTCCTGCCAGCTTCTGTCTCCCTTGTACTTCACACAGTGTCACAGGTGTACAGCCGCGCTCTCAAAGGAGCCTTTGTGACCTTATCCAGTCTGGGATCTGCCAACTGAAGACAGTGGCATCCCATCAGCGTGCCTGGCGCCACTGCCCTCAGAGGAGAAGCCCAGAATGATTCTGGGGAACCCACTTGTGACTTAGCTGGGCTGGGCTCAGAGGCTCCTGTTTATACTCCCCAGCACAGCGCCCTGTTCCTTTGGTTAGGCCAAACAACAAGAACTTTAAAAAGAGAGGGGAAAAAAAAGAAAGAACAGTGAAGAAAATTTGCTAACATTACACCAGAGGCCCACTCCTGGAAGTCAGACTTGGCCTCCAGTTCCCTTCCCGTTGCAGCAGAATGGTATCCTTGACGACGCTGTTTAAACTGTCTGCAGGAATCACAGTGTCTGTGCTATTGATGGCATTCCTTGGGGCAGGCTGGGGCCAGTCTCCCTGGGGAGATATGGCTGGGCCACCATTCCCTTGCTACGTGTCAGGCCCACCCCCTGCCACAGCCCACCTGTGTCTGCAGCTTCAGTTTCACATCCACCTGCCCATGCCTGCTTGGCCCCTGCCTCACTCCCACCTGCCCTCTCATTGTGTGGATGCCAACCTGCCCAAGACCAGAGGGTAGGAGCTCATCACCCCGGGGTGTTTGGGGAAATGCTTCCTATAGGCCATGAAAATCATGTTCCCAGCCCAAGTTACATCAGGGGGTCTCTGGCTGATCCCAAGCCCAGGGGGGGTTCTTAACTTCCCAGGACCTATTGTATGCTAGTGTACAATTAGAATCTCATAAATGGAGGTTTCAGATTGGCCACACTTTTGAACCCAAGAAAATGCCTTATACATTCTTCCAGAATTAGAATCCCATAAACACAGTTTAGCCGATGCCTAGTAGATAGGCATAGTGTTTAATAGGATGGACTTTGGAAGCAAACTTAAGATTAGTACATACCACTTCCTAGCAGTCTGGCCTTAGGCAAGTTACTTCTCTAAGCCTCGGTTTCCTCATCTGTAAGCTGGGAGTGTTTTGAGGATAAAATGACAAATTGGAAACCATGAAGGATCCATGAAGATAGGAACTAGACCTTGGTGATAAAAAAAGACACTGGAGATCGCATAATAGAATGTTGCCAGACCAATGGCTTGCTCATCACAGATCGCCTTTTTTCAGCCATATAAATAGTGACTATTTCCATGGCCCTCGCCCGATGGAGTACACACGAATCAAACTGACTCCATCTGTGGAAAGAAGCAACAGAAAACTCACTGTCACCAATTAGAACAAACCAGGGGCATACTACAAAACAGACCCACTGGTTGCTCATATGCAAGTTCAAATTGAAAGGGAAGAAAGTCAACTCGGGCCGAAATGCAACAAGATTCCACCTGAATTTAGAAACCATCTCAAGAGTAGATTTGGTGCACCAAAAACTAGGTGAATTCTGGAATGAAGAAAGCAAAGAGAATGTCAGAAAAGACTGAAATATGCTCTTGATCATACAGCAGCCAAAGCTAAAGAGATGTTGACGTCAAAGAGCTGAAGAGTACATTTCAAAGAGTGACTCGAAAACAAAGTGTGACAAGGAAATGGCAAAGAGCCAGGGTTAAGAAAACCGTAAGAGGGGCTGAGCCCCGGTGGCGTAGTGGTTGTGCGCGGGACTGCGGCCCACTGGGACGGAGGTTCGATTCCAGCTCACAGGAGCAAAGGCTGGGCCTCCTACTCCCACCACCTGAGGGCAGTGATGCCTAAAAAAAAAAGAAGAAGAAAGAAAACTGTAAGAGAAGAACATACTCATGTTCCTGAAGCTGAAAGAACTGAGGAAGAAAATTCAAGCCTCAAGTTTTAATATTGAAGGACACTTGGGGTCTAAAAACAATGCAAAAAGCATCAAGGAAAGATGGAAGGAATACATACAGTCACCATACCACCGGGGATTGGTCAGCATTAAACTACTTCAACAGGTAGCATGTAATGATACAAAGCCAATGATACAAGGGCTGAGCCCCAGTGGCGCAGTGGTTGTGTGCGGGACTGCAGCCCACAGGGTTGACAGTTCAAATCCTCCAGCAGCTCTCCAGGACCAAGGCTGGGCTTCCTACTCCCACCAGGGCAGGGATGCCACACACACACAAAAAAAAGGCTGAGCCCCAGTAGCATAATGCTTGATTGTGGGACTGCGGCCAAAAGACTTGGCAATCCAAATTCAGCAGCAGCAAGGCTGGGCCTCCCACTCCCACCAGAGGGCAGTGATGCCTTTAAAAATATGATACAAAAAGAAAACGTCCAAGCGGCATTGAAGGCATGAGTAAAAGCAAGGTGCCAAGAATTGGCATGTTACTAACTGGAATGTCTCACAGGCTGGTGAAGTGCTGGAACACTCTGGCCTATACTAAAAAAATTGTAAAACAGCTACCTGGCCAACCAACTGAAGTCCATTATTTGTGCCCATTTCAAAGAAAGTTGACCAAAGAGAATGTAGAAAATTTTAAATATTATCCCGAATATAACATGGGTAAAATGTTGATGATGATAACTCAAGAGGTGTTGCTGTGATACAGCTAAAGGAAACTAAAAATCCCATCCGTATTTCAGAAGCGGCCGTGGCATATGGATGCCATTGCTAGTCATAGTCAGATGGTTCTTGACTGGAAGCCGAAACCGCCAGAGAGATGACTGCCTGTTTATTGACTGCAAAGACTTTCAACCATGGATCATAATAAATTGTAACTAATATTGCAAAGAAGGGGAAGATCAGAACACCTAATTGTGCTGCTGCAGAACCTGTATATGGACCAAGAGGCAGTAATTCAGACAGCCCAGGCGGCACTACCTCTTTAAAATCAGAAAGACACTGTTAGGATTGAATCCCCTCACTGGGCTAATTTTGCTGGGTCTCTTAGCTGTGCAAATATGATATGTAGAATGCAGCATCAGAGTTGGAGGAAAACTCATAAGCAACTTACACTATACAGAAATCAGTCCTTCTTGCTGAAAGCAAGGTGAAACTCTTTACTGATGAAGATAAAAAACGATGTCTGTCAATGTGGATTACACCTCACCATAAAGTAAACATCCACACAACTGGACCATAAGGAACATCCCAGTAAATGGAGAAAAGATTGAAGTTTTCAGGAATTTTATTTTGCTTGAGTCCATAATCCATGTCCATGAGAGCAGCAGTCAGGAAGTCAGAGGGTGTAGTGCTTTGGGTAAATCTGCAAAAGATCACTTGAAAGTGTCCAAGAGCAAAGATGTCACTTTGAAGACTAAGGTGTCCCTGACCCAAACCCTGATATGTTCACTCACTGCCCTTGCATGTAAAAGCTTGCCAATGAATACGGAAGACCAAGGGGCGATGTGTGCCTCTGAATTGCGATGTTGGTCAAGAATATTGAATGTGCCAGGGATGGCCAGACAAATGGACAAGTTGTTCTTGTAAGTGGTGCAGCCAAAGTGCTCCTTAAAAGCAAGGATGGTGAAATCGCGTCTCATGTCATTGGACATGTCATCAGAAGGGACCAGTCACAGAAAAAGAGCATGCTTGGCCCCCTAGAGGAACTGTTGAAAAGAGGGTGCCCCACAACAAGATGCTGTGACAGCGGCTGCCACCACGGCCTCAAACACTGGCAGAATACCACACTGTTCTGTTGTATTCATGGGGTTACAACATGTCTGATCTGACTCCAGCACCTAAAAACAGTAAGAGAAGACCCTAAAGGAGACAGACTGACGGTGGCCGCCACAATCGGCTTCAACATAGGGGTGGCTGTGAAGATGGCCCAGAACCGGGCAGTGTTTCCTGCGGTGATTAGACACCAGGTCCCTATGACTCAGGACTGACCTGGTGGCAGCCTACGCACATAGACCTACCACCTTGCACATTTCATCTTCCCTTTCCTGTGAGGAAAATACATAGCCCTGGGTCCTTGCTTAGATCGAATTCACTTAAGGACCATTTCAATTTTTATCCGTGCCCATCCTTCTGGAATATTTTCCAAACTGGGGAGAACCCGTACAAGCCTCAACGGACAAGCCTCCTGGGTTGGCACCGCTCCCTGAGCCCCTAGCCGATAGGCAGTTGTCTATCACATTTCCCCCCCCCTTGGGAGAAAACTCAGTGCTGTCTTTCGGAAAGCCTCTTAGTCATGAGCTTCCCCTGACTTGCTCTGCCAACCACTGAGTAAAGGAAGACCCGGTTCTCGGCCTGGTTCTCAGCCTCTGTGAGCTCCCAGCCTGGCGTGGAGAAACATACTGATCAGCAAGTAAGTCCACATGGATGCACTTTGAAAGCATGCTGGTAACATTGTTGCAAAGCACAAAGATGGTGTAAAAATCCCCCCAAATGCAGAGAGACCAGAGTTTTTGAGTGTTCTCCCCAGGAAGGGGGTGGGGCGATTGCTCGAGGGACACTGAGCTTCTTTTACAGCTGAAGTGTTGCACAGCATGATGAAGGACACATACATTTTTGTTGAAATGGCAAACGTTCTATCTGTGTGCGTGTGTACTGAGTCCCTTGAGGTGCAAACAGCTAGCATACTTGGCTACTAGCTGTAAGGGTTGGTCCTTTAAATCTACCCAGAGGCACCTCAGAGGAAAGACCTGGCAACTTACTTTTTAAAATTAGCCAATTAAGACCCCTGTGAAGCATGTTTCTACTCTTGACACACGTGAGTCTCCCTGTGTTAGAACTGACATGCTGGCAACTGGATTGTGTGTCTGTGTATTCAATAGATCTTTTTGCTACAGTAAAAAACAAACTAATGAGGGGATCCAAGTAAAAAGCGCTGAGCTTGGAGTCTGGAAGCCCAGGGTCTAGATCCAAATTTGTATCCGCAATTCCAAAATTCACAAAGCTCTGAGATCTTGACAGTTTTCCCCAGCTCATTGAGAGGCAAAGCATGATCTGACTTGAGATTCGTATATGTGGTCTTTACACATCCCACTGAGTGTGACTTCATACATTTTGCTGCAAAAACCTGAACACGTCTGATTACAGGGTGCTAACCTACCCCACCCCCACTGGAGTCTGTACACCCTATGGTGCCAGGCTCTGGAGCACGGCCGGCCCCAAAAGTTTGGGGAGAGGGATTGTGAGTTTATGCTTTGTCAGGGTCAATTGAAGAAAAGCGTGGAAAGGCTTTTGTAAAGGGAAAAGCAAACTGATGTAAGATCGTCTTCAGCAGCACATTCGTAGGGGGAACGCAGGACAGGACAGGTTTGTTGTATTTGTTCAGGGACAAGGCAAGGGTCAGAAGGCACCTTAGAAGAAGTGAAAGTTGAACTGGTTTTCAAAGGCAAGCTGACTAGCTGGGAAGGTAGAAAAGGCTCTCCAGGGCGGTGGGAAAGGAATGCCGGGCTGGGAAAAATGTGTCGGGAAAATGTGTGAGTTGCCTGAGTGCGTGCTCTTTGTCAGCTGCCAGAAAAACTGAATCTCTATCAAAATGCAGGGGAGAAGCTGTTGGGCTATTACAGAGGGGCAGCCAGCCCAAGAGCCGTTTGCCTGCAGCAGGATTTGCCTTTGGAGTGCTGCCTTGTGCCAGTGTTCACAAAGGGAGCCCCAGCAGCCTCCTTGCCGATGCCTCTGGGCTCAGCCTGCCAGCTCCGCCTCCCTTTGCCCATAAGGCAGGTTCAGGGGGGCCGGTCCCCAGCACCAAGCCAGAGGCATCTGTGCACCCTGCTGGGGTTCAATCAGATCGCCCACTTACTGCTTTTGGTGACCTTGAGCCAGTTGCCTGCCTCGTCTTCTGCCCCATTTCTCAGCCGTAGAATGAGAATAATAGTATCTGAAGAGCAAATGGGAGCTGGCAGGTATAGCACTTGGCACAGCCCCTACCTGGTAAGCACTTGACCAAGAGGAGCTATTATTCCAAGAACACTCTCTTCTGATTGTGTGTCGGCACTTAGACTCCTGAAAAGCCCTTCTCTTCCTCCCTCTGCCTCCGGTCAGCAGCTCCTTGCTAGTCAGCCCTGGTCTGTGAGCTTGCCCTTCGCTTGTTCATAGCCCAGATCCCCTTTGGTCACAGCCCAGATCCCCGGGAGCCCTAGCAGGCAGTCGGTGGAGCGCCCAGACCGTCTCAGGAGGCTGCGCACAGCCTTGGTGGGGCCACGGGGTAATCGATGGGCTGCTCACCAGAAGCTTGGTGGTTCAAACCGACGGGCCTCCTAACCAACGGCAGAAGAAAGATAGCCTGCTAGCGGGGCCCTGACAAGATTTATAGCATCAGAATCCTTAAACAGAAGGGTCACTAGGAGAGCGAATCAGCTCTGTGCAGTGGGTTTGGGTTTGTTTGGGGCTGTGGTGTGTGTGTGTGTGTGTGTGTGTGTGTGTGTGTGTACCCCTCGTGGCACAAGCGTTCGGTGCTTGGACAGTAACCAGAAGGGGGGTGGCTCGACAGGACTTTTGTCCTCTGCCCTTCAGAATCCACCCGGCAGCTGCGGGTGCTGGTGTGGGGGTGTAGGTAGGTTTCCCTGGGGAGGAGCACCATCTCCCGAAGGCTCAGCACCCCACTGGAGAGAGTGGGGTTCTCAGTGGTTGCCTCACAAGGGGGCTTCATCTTACTGCAGAGAGTCTTTGTGAGGCCTTTAGCCCAGGACCTGGTGTAAAACAAGCATCTCCTCCATGCCCGCCTCCATTATGACTCCTAGTGCAAAGCCATTCTTGAAAATCCCCCCTTCTCGGCTGAGCCCCGGTGGCGTAGTGGTGGTGCGCGGGACTGCAGCCCACTGGGACGGAGGTTCAATTCCAGCAGTGGGGCTGGGCCTCCTCCTCTCACCACCAGAGAGCAGTGATGACCCCCCCCAAAAAAAAAAAAAGAAAATCCCCCCTTCTGCCAGAAGAGCAACCCACGGCTGTGCCCAGGAAGGTGGGATCTTTTGGTTTGTCTTTTGCAGGAAGTGGGTGGTGCAAGGACAGCAGCTTAGCGTAGTAACTTGGTCACCTCATGTTAAGACCCTCTAATTGGCAGTTACATGTGTCTTTGGAATGTGGAAATGAGATTTCTTACATAGCAAGTACATTTGGGCAGAAGAAAGCATTGTCAACCTAAACCCATAGGGATGTGGAGAAAGGAACCAAAGGAATGCCCAGTAATTGAAAGTCTGAGGCCCGTAGTTCTAGTCCACTCATCAGTGTGCATGGTCAAGAGTGGCCGTGGATGAATGGATGGATAGTGTTCTTTTTAAAGACAAAAGCCATGCATGGATATAGTCACCATGACCCTTTGACACCCCCTGTTACCCAACGTTCCCATGTTGGTGCCTGGAAGCCACCCCCACCCCCATGCACACAGGGAGTTAGCACAGAGACATCAAAAAGAAGAGGCCCTTGAACGTGAGCAGGTGCAGACCACCACCCCTGTCCTCCAAACAGAGAAACCAGAGCCCACCAATGGTGGAGCGTCACACCTATGACCACCTACCCTGCCCCCCAGCTCTGTCCAGAAGGGGCGAATCTCAGTCACTCATCCTGGCAGAAAGGTGTCCACTCCTCGGTGTGTTGGAGCCACCATAAGTGGGCAATAAGTGGACTGGCCCTGCGCCCCCCAGAATTCTGAAGAATGACCTGGGGTGCCGCATCTCTGGGGACCCTGCTCCAGTGGATGGGTCTGAGAGCCTCCATCCTCAGGGAGCCCTTCAGAGCAAGCGTTTCTGGGCAACAAGGCCAGTCGAGGCCAATCTGTTTTGACCACTTTCTGCCCTAGGTTTGGGAGGCCCTGGGGGAAGATTCCCTTACAGGTTGAGAGAGAGTGAACGTGGACCCCTCCCGACAGCGACTCTCTTTCTTAGCAGAACACTGGGCCTAGGATGGCAGTTCAAGCCACCACTGCCTGACCTACTTTGGGAAGACCGATTTGAGTGAAAGACGCTCTGTCTGGCCCTAGTGACATTAACGTCTCTCTTTGGCTTGGTGCACAGACTGAAGAACCTGGAGCTCGCCGCTGTGGGCGGATCAGATGTCCATGTGAAGATGCTGGCGGCCCCTATCAATCCATCTGACATAAATATGATCCAAGGTAACCTTGCTTTCTGGATTATGCTAATTGGCTTTTTTCCAGCTCCCCATCAGATGCAGGTGTGAAAGCCCTATGATTGGCAGCAACTGTCCCCCCCGCATGAGCCTGCTACAGACCGGTTTGGTCCGCGCGAGCCTCCACACTGAGGTGGGGGTTTGGGGGGGAGGCCTTTTTGAAGGTTAGACCATGGTGGGGGACCACCAGTGGCTAGGATGTGCCAGACTCATGTCCTGAATCATCTCACCTGAGCCTCGTTCCTACCCAAGGATGCTGCGGGGTCTAGCCCCCCTGGGCAGCACACACAGTCACGCACTGGCTGCTCACCGAGTTGCTGAGGCCTTGCACCCACGCAGAGGTCACAGCCATGTTGGGACAGCCCGCACACACACAGAAATGCTTGTGGTCGTTAGCCTCGAGAGGGAGAAACCAGAACAAGGAGCTATCCTAGCTCAAGCGAGCATTCAGAGCCACGTTTAACAAACAGCCAGCACATGCTGGTGAGGGTGGGGTGAGACTAGAACCTTCGAACACTGCTGGTGGTACCAGAAAATGGCATGCCATCCTGGAAAACAAGGAGAGGCTTCCTTAAGAAACCAGACAGAGGGCTGAGCCCCAGTGGCGTAGTGGTTGAGTGCAGGACTGCAGCCCACTGGGCTGGCGGTTCAAATCCAGCAGCAGCTCTCCAGGAGCAAGGCTGGGCCATCTACTCCCACCAGAGGGCAGTGATGCCCCCCCCAAAAAAAAAAAAAGAAACGAGACAGAAATGCCGCATGCACCAGCAGCCCTATGCAAGCTACAGATCCCGGAGCCCTCAGAGCCCCAGCACTGCTCACAACAGCAGATAGATAGAAACAGCCAAAACGCGCACAACGCAAGGATGAGCAGGCAAACTACCGTACACAGGAACAGCGGGAGACTGAAAAGCCACGCCTCGAAAGTTCCAGGCAGTTGCAGTGAGTCAGAATCAGCCCAGGCTGCTGGGACAGGCAGGGAGCTAAGGCTCAGAGAGGTTAGCTGCACAGTTCACCGAGGCACAGCTCACCTCAGGCTTGGCTCGTCTGGCTTCAAGCCCCATCCTCTTTCACAGTCCAAACCTGGTCGGATGCCCCTCTTTGCCCTTCTCTTAGGAAACTATGGCCTCCTTCCCAAACTGCCTGCTGTTGGAGGAAATGAAGGCGTTGGCCAAGTGGTGGCAGTGGGCAGCAGTGTGACAGGGGTGAAGCCAGGAGACTGGGTCATCCCAGCCAGTGCCGGTTTAGGTAAGTGTCCCCAGGTGGCAGCCCCCCCTGCTGGTGTTGCGCCCGCTGAGCGCAGTGCCAGGTTTCTTGCTAAGCCCTTGGCCTCCCTCCAATCAGGACGGGAGGTGAGCAGCAGAAAGCAGAACTCCCCGTGTCTTCTGCCCTGCAGGTGATGCACCTACTCTCTCCCTGGGCCTCTGTTAATCTGTCTCCTGGTGGCTCTGAACCCCTGCAGGAAGGGGCAACGAGGAGGCTTCCAAAAGTTGGAACTCTGAAATAAATAAAAAGCTTGTGGATTTCTTCCACGAGCTCTTTGAAGCCCCTGGGTAAAACCAGACGGCCCTGCCTCCTTGAGGTAGCAGTCTGAAGGAAGAGCTCTCTGAACCTCATGGGGAGCGGAAGGAGTTCACTTCTTGCCACTCACGGTGGCTTAGTGGCCCACACGGTCGCTGCAAGTGAAGCAGTTGGAACCCACCCGCAGCTGCGGAGGAGAAAGGCAGGCCTTTACTCCTGTCGAGAGTTACTGTCTCTGAAAAAAAGAGTCGCCATCTCAGGAACCCACAGAGGCACTGTGAGCGCAGCGACTCCACTGACAGAGGGAGCCTTGCTGTGTGTGTGTGTGTGTGTGTGTGTGTGTGTGTGTGTGTGTGAGAGAGAGAGAGAGAGAGAGAGAGTGTGTGCGCCATGAGGGGTGCTCTGAAAAGGCTTCTGGGAGTGGTTCATCGGAGGGACATTGGCAGGTGAGGTTTGTTAGGGCTACGTGATGTGAGCCATGGTGATTTCACGTGGCACGAACAAGAAGAGCAGGCACGGCGCTCGGGGGGAGAAAGGGTGGGTGGTCCTGGGAACATCCGAGGGAGGACGGTGGAAGTGAGAAGACCACCAGGGGTAGGGCACCGCTAAGGTCTGGCTGAGGAGCTGAGGTTTTCCCTTATTGACCCGAGGGAGTCCTTGGGGTGTTCTTGGTTCTTAGTGGGTAGTAGTTGCCTCCATGGGCCATGGTGCGCATGGGTTCTGATCACAGTTGGGAAAGGGCAGCCAGGCAGTTGTGCTCAGCCATATGAGGAGCCGAGGCTTCTGGAGTGAAGCCCTCGCTCAACCTCTCGTAGCAAACTAAGAGTCCACCAGGCTCCTGGCTCTCCTCTCTCTGGATTAGACCCAACTCAAAGTACCAAAAACTCCAGTTGACCTGTGGAACTAGGAAAGGCAATCGAAAGCTTCAGGCACCGCTGGATCCAGGAGCCCCAGTGGTACGTCACAGTTCTGGCTCCGCCTCGTTCTCCTTGGTTCTCAGGTATGCCCGGCCCACCCCCACCCCCGTGTGCTACAGTGCTAGTAATAGAAGCAAACCATTAGCCACTCCCTCTGTGGCAGGCACCGTTATATCATCACATGGTTAATTACCCCTACAGCATGAGATAGATACATTTATCACCCCCTTTTGCAGACTTCGAAGATAGAGCAGCTGGCCCAAAGTCACCCCACCAGTATGTGGTGGAGTTAAACACCCACTCTGACCTATCCCGGCCCTGCCTGGATCCTTGCCCAGCCGCAGTGGGTGGACTGAGCCACTGATGGCCCTGGTTGGGTTTCCTGCCCGAGTCTGCAGTGTGGAGGCTAGACCCTCGATGGGGGCCTCAGAGGTTAGGAAGGAGCGGTTCTGAAAAGACACAGGTTTCAGACTTCATGAAACCATCACCAGAGTCCACAACAAGCCCTTTGCTTCTCGGGACCCAGGAGCTGCTGAGAACGGCTCCACCCTCTGCCCAGTCATCTGAGCAAATTGTGTGCTGCAAGGACCTCGCTAGACCCAGAGTGGCCCCTGGTGCCGGCCCCCGTGCTGCAGGGAGGACATGCGATGTGCGTCAGACACAGGCCTGCCCTCCCAGGACTCTTCGCCACAGGTGGGAGCTGGCGAAAGGGGCAGCAGCACCTAACAGCCACGTCGTCAGCACTGCGTTCAGACAAAGGTCCCTTCTCTTGGGAGCAGTCGGAAAGGCCTCCCAAAGACTGATGCTTGAACAAGATCTGGAAGACAAGCCAGGCACGTACGCAGTGGGCAGCAGAGGGGAGGCTGGGAGCCACTCTGGGAGGGAGCAGAGGGCTGGCAGCAGAGTAGGCTCCGTCTGACGGTGACGGTCAGAGAGGCCCAATGAAGAGTGCTTTGGCCAGGTTTGTGCTGGTGGCCAGGGGCCCGGAGAAGGTGTGAACAATGCAGGGCAGACTGAGGAGGCTGAGGACTGAAGGAAGAAAGGTCCACAGAGGAGAGGCAGGCCGTGGTCGTCGCTTGGATTTGGAGGGGAGCAGAATCGGGGGTGTCCACCAGGTGTGTAGGTAATAGCAGGGGGCTGGTGGTGGTGGCGACGGCGGCAGCCAGAACCGAGATTCCTGCCTGGGGAAAAAGTCTTTTCAACAAGGTGCCAGCCAGGGCAGGTGGAGATTTTGTAATTGTCAGGGACTGTAATTACCTCTACTTGCTCAGTAAACATTCTGTGAGCACCTGGAGCATGCGGGGCTCTGGGATACAGACAGTGACACTCATGAAACTCCGTGACCGGATCCTGGGAGTCTGCATGAGTTTCACGGCTGTCGCTGTGCCACGAGCAGCCCTCTCCCCCATGCAGCCACCCCATCCAAGGGGAGTCGAGGTCTGTGGGGTCAGGGATGGGCACACCTGTGCCAGCCGCTCTTTACCTTGGGAAACCCTCTGTACAGGAGGAGGAAGGGCCCTGGCCTGGGGAGGGGCTGCAGCCCCTCCTGCCTGTGCCTCCCAGTGAACTTGTTGAAGTCACACCTACTTTGAACCTCATCCCTCAAGTGGCACAAGTCGCCTGCCACCTCGCTTTCTCCTCAGACCCACAGGAGGCAGTCCAGAGGAGGGAGTGCCTGAGGGAGGCTTTGCAAACTCGGAACTTCCGTGCACAGCACATCACAGGTCAGCACGCTTCTTTCTTGCGGGGCAGTACAGTCAAGGGCTCAGGCCCTGCAGATCACCCCCGCTTCGCTGTAACCACTCAGCTCTGCTGTTGTACAAAAACCACAGCAGCCGCACGCCCACTGCAGGCCACTCAATTCCGACCCACAGGGACCCCATGGGGAGGGGGGAGAGTGGACCTACTCCCTACAACCTAGACTGTAAGTCTGTCCAGGAGCTCTCTCCTGAGGAACTGATGGCGGGTTCAAAGTGCAGCCAGCACAGCACCCACTGTGCCCCCAGGCAGCCGCAGACAGTACAGGAGCATGGCCTAGTTCCAACAGAACTTGGTTGCCAGAGACAGGCCGCTTGGCCCATGAGCCCGAGTCTACTGGCCCTGCGTTAGATGACAGGGAGAGCCGAGGGGCAGCAGGGGCCCCTTAGGACTCCCTCAGCAAAAGGAACCAAGTTGTTCCACGGCGCCGGCCGCACCAACCATCTGCATCCAGTTGCTGTGTCGTGCCATGCTTGCACGTGATGTACTTGGCATTGTCTTCGCTTTATAGAGCAGGAAACTAAAACACATGTGAAAGTGACCACACAACCATTAACTGACAAAGCAAGATTTTTTGAGACAGGTCTCTCCCGCTGCGGAGTCTCCCTGCTTCTGCTAAAAACCGAGTGCCCATGGAGCTGACGGAGGGCTCTGTCTTATCCTGCCCAGGCGCCTTGGGCAAGAGTGGGGGCTGTTGAACTCCAGAAAGCCCTGTCAAGGCTGGCTTTCCATGGTTGTGCCATCACAGGACTTCGAAAAGCCCCAAACTCCTGTACAGAAAGCTCAGTACAGAAGGCCTGGTAGTGGGTGCGGGACATGTCTGCTTGTGTGGCTGAGGCTGAGGGGGAAGACAGTGCAGAGTTGAACACCAGCCTAGCAGAGACTTAGAGAATGCCACAGTGCTTCCTGCATCCACAGTAGTGGTTCAGATAGGGCCTGTCAGCTTCCTGGGCCACAGACCACTCAGAGACTGGAACACCTTAGTGGCTTCCGCGCCCCCCCCCTCCCCAGTTCCTAACCCCAAAGTCCCTGGTCTCTCCCCTCCTGGGCAGCCCCTGCTTCCCATAGTTGACAGGGAGTGCTTGATACTCTCTGGGCCCCGGCAGCTGGGTGCTGAGTGGATTCGCTAAAGGGCTTTGGGAGTGTGGATCCAGGGCCCGAGGAGACCATGCCAAGGCTTCTGCAACTTTGCTAAGGTAATTGAGTGGTCGAGCCACGGCCTGAGCTGCCACCTGTCTGGCACCGAAGTCTGCCCCCTTCACCAGCCGACGTGTTTGAGCATCTGTCACCCCTAACCCAGTCCCCACCAAGTCCTATTGCCTCTCTCCAAACCATAACTCGGATCCTTCAACATGTCCTCATCTAGGCCACCTGCAGCTCACATCTCCGCCCCTGCAGGAGCCCCCTAATTGGGTTCCCCACCTCCACTCTCCACCCTACCCCACTCCGGTCCACACAGCAGCAAAGGGACGGGAAGGCATCAGCCCTCTCGGAGCCGGTTAGAGGCTTCCATGTACGGGCTGAACATGCGCCTGGAGCCAGGCCCCGAGTCAGAGCTGTGGGGTCAGGCTGCCGGTCAGGACCCTTCAGTGAAGTCCATCCCGTGAGTTGGGAGCAGCTTGGTTTTTTATTTAAACTATAATCAAGCCAAGCAGAATAAAAACTACAATATATCGCCTAGTAAGGGCAACTATGGTTCTGTGAAACTTCTGTTGCTTGGGAGCACGCATGCACGTGACACACAAACGTGCACCCAACCAGGTTTACCGTATCAGCTGGAATCCTTACTAGGGGTTGAGATTCTGTGAGTGTCTCTAACACCCCAGCACATCTCCATTCCCTCATCCTGTCACTCTGCCCACCATTGTATCCTTCCAGTTCTGCCTTGATGTCCCTCCCACCTCAGTCTCCCCCTGTGCCTATCGAGCTGCCAGTCACAAGGTCAGCAGGTCAAACCCCTAGCAACTCTCCACGTGGACTCCGGGAAGGGTGGGGCCCTTCTCCTCCATCCTGCAGAGTCACAGAGAGCTGGAATGGACCTGAGAGCAGGGGGTTTCCGGGTGGAGAGTGTGCTGTTTCGGTTCAGTGTCTGTCACCTCTCCGCCCAGGCAAAGGGATCCAGGGACTCCCTCTGTACTTCACATTCGTTTATTTGCCTGTTGGCTCGTCACCCACCCCACCAGAGAAGGACCTCCATGAAAGCGAGGCAGGTGCCAGTGTTGTTCTATGGCGATACCCCAACCCCGAGTCCAGCACCTGCCCAGCGTCAACCTGTGAGTGTGGGCGTGGCGTGCAGGCACCCAGGTGGCTCTGGGCAATTCCTGTGCCCAGTTTCCCTTCCTGCGGACGGAGGGCTTTTGCTGGCAGCTCATGGCCCTGCCGGCTCTTACACTTCCCTTCTGAATGCTGTGCACCGTGCTCTCAGACGAGCCAGCCAGACACTTAGCGCCATTGTCTTTGACCTGTTAGGTTAGAGTAGCAGAGAGTCCCACAAAGCAGAGGCCCCAAACCAAGTCTCTCCTCTAGGCCTCTGATTCCCACCTTTACGCTCATCCACAAAGCCACCTCAAGGAGGCTAAGTCGGGAAAGAAGGCTGGTCTCGGCTGCCCTTGCCCACCTCTCAGAGCTCAGTACTGCTGGAGAGCTGCTGTGTGACATTAGGTGACTCGGACAACCTCTCTGACCCGCTGCCACCACATTTGCAAACTGGGAATGGCCAAATCGCCCTTCCATGATTGTCATGAAGACGTGGAGCTATTCCAAGGCAGTTCGAGCTTCCTTTATTTGTTGTTTCTTTCTCCCTAAGGGTGAGCAAAGTCCACTGTCCTGAGGCGGGAAACCTGGGACTGGGGTGGAGCAAGGGTCCTTCCTCACCGCTGTGAACACCTCCCCCAAATCAGGGACCTGGCAGACGGAGGCTGTGTTCCCTGAAGAAGGGCTGATCAGCGTTCCGAGTGACATCCCCCTCCAGAGCGCGGCCACCCTGGGTGTCAACCCCTGCACTGCCTACAGGATGCTGCTGGACTTTGAGCAGCTGCGGCCAGGTAGGGCACCAAGCCCCCCCGCAGTGCGGTCACTGGGAGCATGGGGGAGAAAGGGTCCCCAGCCCCACCTGGTGCTCTGTGGCTGCTTTTATCGAGAAAGGGGTAGCCTCGGTTGCAGGAAAGCTGCCAAGACCTCATGAGGAATTCACTCGGCAGAGCCACAGGGCATCACACATCCAGGGATTGGGGGAGGTGCTTTCTTTGGGCCAAAATGCCTCCAGCCTCGCTGAGCTGAGCCCCTGGCCTCTAGGGCCGGCATAGAGACCAAGAAAGTGCTAAGGCTGCTGTTTCCACTGCACACCGACAGCACTTGCCCCGCTGACGGAGCAGCGGCCAGGCTGGCGTCGCCGGCTCGGCTTACCTGCTCCAGCCAGCCCACCAGGCAGCCCACCACGGCCCCAGCGCAGCACCGCCTTGCACTGGTTAGGTGACTGGACCTGTCCAATCATCAGATTCTCCCCCATGGAATTGGAGGCTCAAGAGCGCTAAGGCTTTAGGGAAACATCACCAGGTCGCCCTTCGCCCTGTGCCCAGCACCCAGGGTAGTGACTGTCTCCTCTTGTCATGCTTCCTCGTTAGAAGGGAGGAAGCTGGGTCAGAGAGGCAAGTTCTCTGCAGGAGATCAGCCATCAAGTAACTGAGTGTCTTCTGTGGGGTCCCCCGGAGGCAGAGCCTACGACAAGGACAAGGGCACACAGTCCCTGGGGAGGTGTTCTCAGGAGGGAGGGGACAGGGAGGGAGGGAGGGAGGGCACGTCAGTGAGGTCAGGAGTCACCGCCATAGACTCAGTCCAGCTGGGATCCTCTAAAGAACCCCGCTTTAGCGGGAGCCGACAAAGAACAGACTGGGCCGGTTTTCCACCCACGCCCATCTCCCATGGGATAAGAGGTGCTCTAAGGGTCACCCAGTGTCCCCCCAGATGCCCCGTGCCCCTCATCAGGAATAAACTTGAGCTGGCAGGGGTTGTAGAAGTTACCCAGTCTAGCTCTCATCCAGATAGAGAAACCGAGGCCCAGAGAAGGGGGAGTGGGGAAGGTGGAGGCTGGCCCCAGCTCAAGCCCAGGATCCCTCAGTGGAGCCGGCGTCCCCCGGGACCTTCGCACAGTGGGCACCTCTGGTTTCAGCTGTGGTGGATAGACTGTGCCCACTGGACATCTTCCACTCTGCCTCATGGCCAAGTAAGCTTACAGACTAAGATTTTGACCTACCGTAAGAACGATGTTTTACACTGCAACTAAACATATATAAACAGTCGCCCCCTCTCCCCCCAGTGCCCTGGGGAGGTTGGTCCCAGGCTTCCTCCACCTGTGGACGCTCAGGTCCCTTCTGTGAAACCAGGGTAGTGTTTGCACACACTCCATGCTCGTCCCGAGATTACCTCAAATACCTGGGACCCTGTCAGTGCTCTAGAAAGCACTCTCCTGGCTCTCTTAGCCCGGAGGGATTGTCTAATGACTTCACTTTTACTTGCCATCCCACCCCCACCCCCACCCCCAATTTTCCATCATCTTGAGTTGTTTGAATGACAGATGCAAAGCCCATTGATACTGAGGGCTGACTGCATATGGAGATCAGAAATTCAAGAAGCTCCGTATGCCTTTACTCTATGTAACGCAGGTGCCCCGGGACACAGGTTAGCTGTTAACACAGGTCAGCCGTTGGACAGCACCAGTGGCTCCACGTGAGCAAGGTGAGGCTGTCTCCTCCCTCAGAGTTACTGTCGTAGAGGCTCGGCCCGTCTTCGCGTCCGACAGGGTCGCTGTGAGTTGGAATCAGCCCGATGGCAGTGAGGCCTTGAGTCTGCGTAAAGCACTGCTATTGAATTATGCTCGCCTGGGTTTTCATTAAAATAAGGAATTTCTAAATGCTGCTGGCCGCCCAGTAGGCTGATTTCATAATCCACTCACGGGTGGTTAGCTGCATGCTGTCCTCACGAAGGAGAACAGGCTTTCTCCTTCCATGAAGTCCGCTGTCTCTAGCCCCATTCCATCGTGCGTCAGCCCCCCGTTCCCTCTGCAAAACCAGATAGCATTTCGGTCTCACACAGCCCTCCCTGGACCCAGTAGCCCATGACTCTAATGATAGCCCTGGTTGGTGTTCTTGGGACTCCTGTTTTATGGAGAGGAAACTAACCTTCAGAGAGGTCCTCGTTTGGCCCAGCTCACAGAGTTACGTAGCACGTGGAGCTGCTGGAACCCATGACACTCGACAGCCACATTTGTCCCAGCACCCCATGCTGCTGTCTCCGTTGGCCACCTCCAGAGCTAGGTCTGAGGCTTTGACCCGGCAGTGTCTGCAGGACCCCGGGGCCCAAGTGGCCAAGCTCTCGAGCACCGTTCTAATCTCAGGTCAAGGCAGTGCCCCCAGACTGAATGGTGCAGATGAGAATAACACGTGGCCCTTCCCCTCACGAAGCTGTGGACACAACCGAGCCGGAGATGGGGCAGACGTAGCTGTGCGTTCCCAGTGTGCCGGAGCTGGGGCTGCCCAGAGAGGGGAGAGGCCAGAAGGGCTTGCTGAAGGAAAGGCCACTCAACAGTGGGTTTCAAAGGAGCCCGAGGCTTTCCAGGGGAAGGACGGCGGCTGAACAAAGGCTGAGGAGAGGAGGAGCGTGGGCATATAACCATTTGGACAACAGGGTGTAAGTGATTGTCAGTGTGGACTAAGTCACCACGACCTGGCAGGCATTGTCTGTGAGTGGAAGCTGGAGGGGGCCGGGGAGCCAGAGCGGGGGCGGGGGGGAGGGGGGGCGGGCAGTGTTCCTGGGGAGATATGAGCATTAGCTGTCCAAGGTCCTAGAAGACTCAGCAGCCAGACCTGGGTCCCCTTTGAGCCATGAGCTCTGTCTCTTGTGCGGTGGTAGGATCCCAGCCTGGGAGCCCGGGGCGTGACATGGCTCTCTTCCTGGCTCCGCAGGGGACTCTGTCATCCAGAATGCAGCCAACAGTGGAGTGGGACAGGCGGTCATCCAGCTCGCCGCCGCCCTGGGCCTGAAGACCATCAATGTGGTCCGAGACAGGTGCGTGGGGAGCAAGCCTCTCTCCAGACCACGTGCCAATCCTTTGCCTCCCTCTTTCCAGCGGCTGCCCTGCAGGCGCCCACATTTCCACCAGAGGGCACCCATGCACAAGCTGCTGACCACCCTCAGGCAGGGGAGGGGACCCATGAGTCAGTCCCCAGGTGGCTTGGGGCTATGGGATGAGTGCGCTTTTGAAATGGGAAGGTGTTGTGAGAAGGGGGGATAGGCTCAGCCCTCAGTGAACAGCTGAGAGTTCCTGAGACTCCTGACTTGTGATGGCCCCGTGTTCTCAAAGGCACACTTCTCCTTGGGGAATGTTCTCCGCTGCCCTTCGTTCTGGGAGCTCTCCCTGCCACCCCCACCTCGGAGCCCCCACCCAGTGCCTTTGGTGGTCCTCCACACTGGACTGAATCCAGATGGGGCAGGTTTGTCCTCTGCCGCTTACAGATGAGGAAACTGGAGCTTCAGAGAAAGGAGACAACAGCTAGGTAGTAACAGACTTGCGTTGGCCAACGTGGTCTCTGCCCATCATTATCCACCAGGTCCCTACCGCCCAGTCCCCATGTCTGTCAAGAAGTCCAGCCTCCGCAGAAGAATCTCTGCCTGCCTCATTTCCCCCAGTGCTGGCCACTGTGTGCCTAGAGCCACTCCAGGGCCGGTGTGTGTCCCCTCCAGAGAAAGAAACCAGGCTGGCAGGGCAGTAGTAGAAATCGCCAGCTTCTACGCCCCGTGAGACTCAGAGTGTTGGAGAAGTATGAAGTCAGGGGGCTGACCCTTGCTGGAGGTGTGGCTATCCCTGTCCAGATTTCCTCAGGGAGAACCCTGGACTTGGAGAACAGTGGCAGAGAGAGCAAACAGGTGTGGCTGAGGGCCTTGAACAGTGTTTGCTTTCAGACCTGACATCCAGAAGCTGATCGACAAACTGAAGCATCTGGGAGCGGAGCATGTCGTCACAGAGGAGGAACTCAGAAAGCCTGGCATGAAGGACATCTTTAAGGTACCTGGGATGAGAGATTGCCCCTGGGTCCCACGCCGACCTCCCTGGAGAGGGGTGGCTTGGTTTAGAACAGCGGGGGCCCGACCCTGTGTGGCCTGGTTCTCAGAAGAGAAAGCTTGTGGCCCCGAGCCAAGGGGCAGCATGAGGGGCTCAGCAGGTGATGCCATGCAGGAGACAAGAACCCCAGAGAACGTTCAGGAAGTCCTATGCGAGTTGCAATTTTGGATATTTCTGATGGACTGCGTGAGCCCCAAGATTGGAGAGAAGGCCCAAGGAAGCAGAGGTACCGAGAGGGAGAGAAGAGACCAGAAGTAAGGTTTCCCCAGCACTCACCTAACACTTCACACTAGCTCCAGAAAGGGGCAGCATCTATTATGTATATGTAAGGAGACCAAGACTGAGGCCAAGGACCTGACCAAGGCCCCATGGTTAGTAAATGCTGGAACCAGGCCCAGGTCACTAACACCACCCCTCACCCAGCACAGGCTTAGTAAGGAACAAACTCAGAGGTACCCTGTCTGAGCTGTCTCACCAACCCTGCTAGGGAGACCATAGCCACCCAGACTCCAGCGAGAGCACCCCCAGACCAACGTTTCTGAAGCAGCAGATCAGCGCGTCTGACATCAGTGGAGAAGAGAAGCACTTGGGGAGATGAGGAGTCCCCCAAAGCCGAAGGGAGAGAGACGTCCTTTGTGTAGTAGCATGGGTCAGCAGCAAGACCTGTGGTGGACAAGAGAAAGCTGTCCTGGGTAGAGAAGAGAGAACTCAAAGACGTGAGGATCTGAAACCCCTTCCTTCCACCCGCCCTTGGCCCCAGCACTTGGGTCAAGGAAATGCTGGTGGGAACAGCCTACAGGCCCGACCTGAAGCGAAGTCCCTTCTCACTGGGGTTCCGTATCTTACAGGCCATACCCCAGCCTCGGCTTGCTCTCAACTGCGTCGGTGGGAAAAGCTCCACTGAGCTGCTGCGGCAGTTAGCGTAAGTTCCTGAGCCCCTCAAGCCCCAGCCACCCGAGCACTCCAGGCCGTGAGCCAGGAGGACCATCTGGTGACCAGGTCCCAGTAGCCAGTGCGAGTCAAAGCCAGCTCATTGAGTGACATTGAGTGGGAAACTAGACCAAAGTCAGCCCTCCTGCTTCTCTGGGCACCTCCTTTCACCGACTCCCTTGTATGTGGCCCAGAGAGAGGCCTGCTGGGCCTTCTGTTGTCATGGGCACTCAGGAAACAGCCTACTAAGCTACCTGTGGGGAGCCCAGGTGCTGGAGAGGCAAGGCTTTGGACTGCTAACTGCAGAGTCAGCAGTTCAGAACCACCAATCACTCCTTGGAAGAAAAGGAGGCTACCGACTCCGGTAAAGAGTTCCACCCTCGGAACCCATGGTCGATAATGGGTCAGCAGCAACTTGATGGCAGCGAGTAAGAAGCCGTGTGTGATGGGGTGGCCACAAAGAGTCATAGCTTGGGGGCTCAGCCCCGGTGGCGTCGTGGTTGTGCGCAGGACTGCGGCCCACTGGGACGGAGGTTCAATTCCAGCTCCACGGAGCAAAGGCTGGGCCTCCTACTTCCACCACATGAGGGCAGTGATGCCCCCACCCCCCAAAAAAAAGAGTCATAGCTTGGGGTATCTTAAAGCCATTTCATATTAGCCTTAAAAAAGTTTTTTTTTTGTGGGCCTCACTGCCCTCTGGTGGTCGTGGGAGCTACACAGCACTGCTCCTGAGAGCCGCCGCTGGATTTGAACCGCCAAGCCCGCAGCGCCACCACAACCCAGCCTTAAAATTTTTTAAATGTTAGATTCTCACTTTAGAGGGAATATGGTGGAAGCAAAAGTACAAATAAGACGCTAAGGTGAGGAAGTTGCCTGTGGCCCCCCCTCCACCACCACCCCGTCCCCCCCCCCACCTCCACCCCACCCAGGAGGCTAAGCACTGTCACCTGTGACAGGTCCTGCCCAGCCCCCCTCCCCTTTCCTGTGCCCTCCAGCTGTCGTAGGGAGTTCCTGTAAATGTGGTGGCTGAAATGCATTCCCTCCAGGTCTCCTGTCAAGCAGGTTGCCCTCTGGAGGCTCTGAGGGAGAGGCGCACATGCCTCCGTGCACGTCTCTCTCCCAGCTGCTGGTGGCTGCGAGTAGCCTGTAGACACATGGCTCATGTCTCTGCCTCCATCTTCCCATGACCGACGGTCTGTGCAGATCCCAGAGAGAGCGCTGCCAGTGCCCAGGGCCCTCCAGCTCCAGAGCACACTCCGGCCATCTTCGCTGGACAGCCTTCCTGTAGGGACTACAAATGTGGGCCTGGGAGTCGGACTGGCCAGGTTCAAATCCCAACTTTGCCTTACTAGCTGAGCAGCCTTGAAAAACTTGTGAGGCGCAGTACACGAAAACCAACCTCAGTCTCAGTCTCTTCGTCTGTAACCTGGGAGTGCTGGAATGCCTCCCTGCCTCGGGAATCCTCGCTGAGCTGGTGGGCACACAGCTGGACAGGGAGGGAGAGCGCGGCCTCTCCTCATCCATGCCAGGAGGGCCCTACTGGTACTGCCCGGACATGCAGTGAGGTTCACTGACACACTGCATGCTGACAGCCGTGGAAAATCCCTGCCTCCGAGGTGATCCCTACTCAGAGTGACCCTACAGGGCAGAGAACCACCCCTGTGGGGTTCCGAGACCGTGACTTCTTACAGGAGTGGACAGCCTCGTTTTTCATCCAAGGAGCCACTGGTGGGTTTGAACCAGTGACCTTGTAACAGCTCAATGCAAAACCCACTACACTACCAGGGCTCCTTAAAAGGCTCCCGGAGGGTGGAGATTTGAGTCCATGCAGACATGCCTCAGTAGAAAGACTGACAGTCTCTCGCATGAAACCAGCTTCCGACAGTCCTGTAGCCCACAGCTCTCTGCTGGCAAGGATGGGGTGGCCGTGAGGCGGGGTCAACTGGACAGCTGGTGGTGGTGGTGGTGGGCTTCATGAAGTGACCAAGGGCAGCAGGAAATCCAGGGGAGGAGGGCCTGCTTCCCCGGAAGCTACTTTCTCTCTTTTTTGTTTGTTTGTTTGGGGGGATTGTTTTTTTTGGCATCACTGCCTCTGGTGGTCGTGAGCGCTACCCAGTGCCGCTCCTGAGAGCTGCCACTGGATTTGAACCGCCAAGCCCGCGGACCACAGTCCCACTCTCAACCACTTACACCACCGGGGCTCAAGCCCGGGAGCTGCTTTGTAAAGGAGGTGGCAGTCACAGCTACCTGCCAGCCTTAGGGACAGAGAGCCGTCGCTAGCCTAGAAGGCTCACCAGGGGCGCTGGCGGTACAGCGGTCAGCATTGGGCTGCTGACCCTGTGAGGTCAGGAGTTTGAAGCCGCCAACGGCCTCAGGAGCACGATGGCTCTTGCTACTCCCGTGAAGCATGGCCCTCTCGGGAATTCACTAGGGCAGCTGTGCTCTGTCTCTGAGCCGCGTGAGGCAGAACCAACCTGATGGCAGTGCGTCCCGGCTTTCTCTTTTCTTTGGGCTGGTGCACACAGCAGACGCTTCCCTCGTGCGCAAAGCCTCCCTGTGTTGTTCCCCACACACTCCTGAAAGAGCAGCTGGAGGGGCAGGAGCCTAAGTTCAGTAAGCAAAGCCCTGCCTTTGGCGCTTATCAAGCTGTGCTAGCCTCCCTCTGGGAGGCGGGGCTGTGGGGGGTCAGATACCAGGAACTGACAAGGCAGCTCTTTCAATGGAAGGACCATTATCACAGTCTCCAGCACCGGTTCCCTTATCTCTATGGTGTACTGGCTACTGCCATAAGCATGGACAGATGAAGGCACTCCTAGCCCAACATCGCAGACCTCTGCGTGGGAGTAGGGCCAGGACTGAGCACAGGTCTTATATTTTCTCAGCACAACCCATTCACTCCCAGGACTTCATCAAAGCCCAGCTGGGTGATTAGACCAGGGGGTCCCCACATCAACTCATCTGGGATGTGTGGTTCTTGTTTTCTCTCTTTAATAAATATAGGTTCTCGCCTTCTGCTTTATTAGGTCTGGGGTCAGGCCAAGCTATATGTTGTGGTTTGTTTGTTTGTTTGTTTGTTTGAACCTTCTCAGAGTTTCTGAGAGCAAGGTTTAGCAAACCCAGGTTTTCCCACAAGCACTGGGTTGGGTTCCTAAAGGGTTCTGGGTCAGCTTGCATCATCCGCTCTGTTCTCTCTGGACCTGCAGGCCTGGGGGAACCATGGTGACCTACGGGGGAATGGCCAAGCAGCCAGTCACAGCCTCTGTGGTAAGCTGATGGGGACCGCACCACAGCCAGGCCTCCCCCCAACACCCCAGCCATCTCACCTCAGGCACTGCCCCTGTCCCTGGGGGCTAGCTGGGCTCTGTGCCCTCA
>PVJH01024683.1:0-32730 GCA_004026705.1 Nesogale talazaci
ACCGCGCCGCACGTCGGCTTGACGTCAGAGCGCGGTAACGTCACGGACCATGCCGTCCACCGACGCGGAAGTGGGGCTCCCGGGACTCTCCCCAGGGCTTGAAGGGCCGGGCGGAAGCGTGCAAGTTCTCTCGGGATCGGAGGCGTGGAGGCTCGGAGTCGTCCCCTCGGGGGTTCTGTCATGAGCAGGGAGGGAGACTGGGGGAGCGCAGAGAAGGGCTGGCTGGAAGAAGGGCTGCAGCTAGGGTGCCCTGAGAGGACCCCAGCCCTGCGGGGTGCCAAAGGCTGCCCCGAGATACAGGGTGGGGGGAGGGGAGAGCTTCCACCTCCCACCTCCCACCTCCCAGCAGATGATTTTGTGGGTATTATGGAGAGATGGGTGTGAAGGGGATATTGTCTAGCTAGTGCAAAAAATTGTCAAGTTGAAGGATTTGGCTGAAAACGTGTCTTGAGAGACCCTCAAATTCAAAAGACCAGCCACCATCGAGTTAATTCTGACTCAGAGTGACCCCATTGAACGGAATGGAGCTGCCCCAACCTTTTTGGGAGTAGAAACTGCCACCTCTTTCTCCCATATCTTGAGGCCCTCGTACACAATATACCAGGCTATCCACCTTTTCACATGACCTCACTTTTCCCACCGTCGTCATACATTCTTACATAAGACAAGTTTTTATTAATAGTCTGCTATGCGCCCAGCACTGCATACCTAGATAGGGTGATGCTCTGTGACTAACTCTGGCTAAAGCAGCAGGTGGAATGAGGAGCAATGACTCATTCATTGTCCAGATCTCTTTTTTGAGGATTATATGAGTTTAAAGTCCGAAAGGCCAACTCTTCCAACTATGAAAGAGAAAAATCTGTGAGTCACTGACTGGGAAATAAACCTGTTACTATTTAAGTCAGGTTGAATAAGTTCAAAGGCTATTCATCAAACCTGTAGGTTTAGAGAAGTGATCAGATGAAAGGAAGTAGAGATGTGTGGGCATACGGGTTACCCTGCTGATGGATAGCTGTTACTTAATGGGATGGGCAGCCTGAAGCACAGAGCACTTCCTACAAGCCTCCTTCCTCCCAGCACTTAAAGTCTGGGAGATAGATGTACCTATACACTTAACCTGATTGATACTTTTTGCCCCACTGTTTACCAGGGCTTTTCTGTTTCCACCCCCTCAAAGAAGTCTTTCTTTATCTAGGAAAGATAAGCACTAGAGGATTGAAGCAAGGGTCAGGGAGAAAAGAGGACAACCAGTCCAACTGGTCTAAGGACAGCGTGCTAGTGAGAAGTGCAAAGAACCTTCAGAGCTATTCATCTTCATCATGTTCTTTGTAGGACAGTGAAGGTAGGACCGCGCTGGTTTAGATTAAGGCACACACAAACACAAAACAGATCCACCAGCTCCTTATCGGGAATAGGGGTTGTACACTGAGAAAAGATCGTTCTGTTCTCAAGGTAGGTTAGCTAATATGATTACAAGGATTAATAATAGGATTGCTTTGTATATAGTATAGGGAACTGAAACATTCCTTCCGTGGTTTCATTTCTTCTGTGCTTATTCATCTACACATTCGTGACACCTGAAATCATTTTCTCTTCCACTGTAAATATCCTTGTAGAGCTGTGCTGTCTAATATGCTGTATGAATCTATTTATGATACTTAAAACGAAAACAGTTTTAACGTTCAGTTCCTATTTTGCATGAGCCACATTTCACGTCCACCACTTCTCTGTCAGTTTGCCGTACTGTGCTGATGTGTGTAGCTGTGATTCTGGAAGCGATGTCACCAATATTTCAAATGCCAGCAAGTCAATCTGAATTGACCAGGTCTCAGCAAAGCTTCCAGACTCAGGATGAAAAATGAAGAAAAAATAGGCTGTCCACTTCAGAAGAATTATCCACCTTATGGATAGCAGCAAAACAATGTCAGATACTGAAACTTATTTATGAATCATGAGGCAGTTGTTCAAACAGAACAGGAGAATACTGCATGGTTTAAAAGCAGGAAAAGTGATGAGGTGTCAAAGGGATCAGTTATCAGGCACCAAAGAACAAAACATTTATATCCTTCTTGATATGATTCCTCAAGACAAATGTGTGCATAAGCAAATGTGGTGAAGAAAGTTGATGGTACCCAGCTATCAAAAAGTATAGCATCTGTGGTCTTAAAGACTTGACGTTAAACAAGCGGTCATCTAGCTCAGAAGCAAAAAAGCCCACATGGAAGAAGCAGAACAGCCTGTGTGACCATGAAGTGTCAAAAGGATCAGGTATTGGGCATCAAAGAACAAAAAAATCATATCATTGTAAATTAGGGAGAGTACAGCTTGGGGACCCAAAGCCCATCTGTAATAATGTGCAATCCCCTTACACAAGGGTTGCAGGGAGGAGTGTAGCAACAATGAAGCTTCCAACGTTCCTCTGGTTCTTAAATGCTTCCACTCCCCCCACCCCCTCACTATCATGATCCCAATTCTACCTTACAAATCTGACTAGATCAGAGGATGTACACTAATAAAGATAAGAACCTGAAACATGGAAAATCCAGGACAGATGATCCCTTGAGAACCAGTGGTGAGAGTGGTGATCCCAGGAGGGGTGGGGTAGAAAGGGGGAACCAATTAAAAGAATCAACATTTAACCTCCTTCCTGGGGTATGGACAACAGAAAAGTGGGTAAAAGGAGACATTGGACTGTGTATGATATGACATAATAATAATTTATAAATTACCAGGGATTATGAGTGGGTGGGGAAGGAGTGGAAAATGAGCTAATACCAAGGGCTTAAGTAGGAAGCAAATGTTTTGGGAATGATGATGGCAATAAATGTACAAATGTACTTGGCATACAGTGGATATAGATTTGGATTGTGATAAGAGTTATATGAACCCACAATAAAATGATTTTTTAAAAAGTATGTCAAGAGAAAATATTCTGAAATGATGGTGACAACAATTGTACAATTATGCATGATCTAATTGAATTAGGATTATTGTAATATCTGTAAGAGTTTCCAATAAAGCAAAAATAAAATCAGGAAAGGTGTGCATCAGAGTTTATCCTCTCACCCCACTTATCCAGCCCGTGTGCTGAGCAAATCATCAGAGAAGCTGGGTTATAGGAAGTAGCGTATGGCATCTGTATTGGAGGAAGCTTACTCACAATTAACAACCAGTGATACCCTGATGACACAACCTTGCTTGTTGAGAGTGAAGACTTGAAGGCCTTGCTGATGAAAAGCAAGAATTGCAGCCTTCAGTACAGATTACAACTCAATGTAAGGAAGACCAAAGTCCTTGTGGCGGGACCATTGAGTAAAATCATGATAACTAGAAAATCAGATGGAAGTTGTCAGGGAGTCCGTCTTCCACGGATCCGCAGTCGGTGCTCTTGCAAGGAATAGTCGAGATCCAACGAAGAATAGCGTTTGGTCAATCTGCACGAGAATGCTTTAAAGTGGGGCTGAGCCCCGATGGCATAGTGGTTGTGCGCGGGACTGTGGCCCACTGGGATGAAGGTTCAATTCCAGCTCCACAGGAGCAAAGGCTGGGCCTCCTACTCCCACCACCAGGGGGCAGTGATCCCCCCCCCCCAAACAAAGAACTCTTTAAAGTGTCGAAAAACGAAGGATGTTGCATTGAGGACCACGTCATGCTTGACCCACCAAAATAACAAAACTCCAACTCATTGCCACTGAGGCGATGCCAACTGATAGCGACCCTACAGGACAGGGGAGAACCATCCTGGTGAGTTTCCAAGACTAGCTGTGGACGGGAGCGGAGAGCCCATCTTTCTCCTGAGGAGCAGCGGGTGATTTCACACATCAGGGTTGTCTACTTTACCCACGGCACGGTATTGTCACTCACCTCTATGCATGGGAAAGTTGGACATGGGATAAGGAAAACTGAAGCCGACTCGGTGTATTTGATCTATGGGGCTAGCCACAAAGAGTGCCAGAGCCATGGACTGGCGAAAGAACAGACAAGTCTATCTTGAAAGGAGGACATCCAGGAGGCTCCTCAGAGGGCAGGCCGGTGAGCTGCATCTCATGTGCTTTGAACAGGCTGTCGGGAGAGAGCAATCCCTGGAGAGGGACGTGATGCTTGGGAGCGGACAGGAGGAAGGCCCCTCCACATGATGGATTGACACAGAGGCTGCATCAAGGGGCTCAAACATAAGGGCAGTGAGGATGGCATGGGCGGGGGCGGGGGTTTCCTTCTCTGGCACACAGGGCTGCCAGGAGTCGGAACGGATAGGGCACCTAACCACCACAGCAGTCCACATGTTCTACAGCCACTGACTGTGCACAAGACCGCTCAGATAAATAGTGTTTTCATCACAACACCCATCGTTAGAAAACAGTAGACTTACAGGAAAATCCAAGGCAGTGATGGGATAACTTGTGAATAGCCCAAAACGCTAGCAAAGAATTGTGGCAGGGACTAGGAAATATATTTGAAAAGCCTTAAGAAACCATCATTGCTCTCTTGTGAGTAGTTCTGTGTTTCGTTGTCTTTGTTATTTCCCCCTGGGTTCTGTGTTGATCTTAAGTTTCTTACTTTACCTACCTTTCCTGGTTGCTCTCCTCACTCATGTGGTTTTCCCATTTCTTCCCTACCCCAGTACTGGCGATAGTGGAACTGGAATATAATTCAAAAGATGGATTCCCACAGTTGGCATTACTGAATTAAGTTTTGTGTCAACTTGTTCTTCATTGTTAAGTCGGCTAAATTGCACATTGTGGCTCTCAAACAAAATCCAGCAATAATCGAATTAAGTTTCTTTCAACCTCTTCTGTGGTCCATTATTGTTGTTCTTTCCCCGTGGGTCAGTGGCCCTAGCAAGAAAATGGGAACTCCCCTGTCACTCTTGGAGGAGAGTTTGTGCAAAGGTGTGGTTGTAAAACTAAGGGTTTCTACATGGTCTCCAGACATGTGTTGTCATATTCACATTTATGAGAACACAGTGTCTGTACTTTTGTCTCTGTTATGAATTTGCCAAACATATTTATCCAGCACGGTGTAGTCATTCATCCCATTCATTTGGGTCAATGGCTTGACTCCCCTGCCCTCCTCCCACTCCAGTGAAAAGCCTGTGGAGCTGTAGGCACTGTGTCTGCTAGTCGTATAAAAAGATCAGGAAGCCTACCAGGACCACTCATTCCAAAGTGAATTTGACTTGCGCAGAGGGAGCATGGTAAAATGACACATTAGCTTCTGAGAATATAGCAGTACAAACTCCTCCCCTTGAAGTGTGAATAAAACAGGTGATTAAAAGGGTGGAACAGTCCTCCCAGGTTAGGAGCAGCTATAGCTTTCACTGCTATTTCTGGTTTCCATCCGAGGCAAGTGCAGGTTTTTTTTTTTAAACTAACATTTATTAGGCCTTTTCTATTTGCCAGACACTTCACACACAATGTCTGGTTTAATCGGGAACCCTTCCAAAGGTAACTCAGACCAGACCTGACTTTTGGGTTACTTTCACCCAAGCGGTGGAATTGGCCAATGGCCTGGCCCAAGCCCAGAAGTGTCGAGAGGACAAGTGCGAGGTAGCAGCAGCATTGCACCTCGACGCCAGGCATCCTGTTGGTTGGCAGCCAGCACCCACGGGGCACCGGCCTACTCTGGATTGGTAATGTGTGCGAGCGTCCCCAAAGCTTCTAATCCTGTAAACTTTAACTCTTAGTCTTCATCGCTTCCCCGACACTGCTTCCAGTTTCTGAAAGGAAAAACTGGCCGGCTCCATGGGCTACATCGGTACTTTCCTCCCTACCACAAAGTGAGTCAGATATTCTCTATCACTGTTTGTTTTTTACTGTTCTAAGCAGTTGACATTTTAGACAACTTTGTAAAGCTGTCGCACATATTTTAAACCCCAAGAACCCTGGTCTGGAGGTGACTCTGACCACAAACTAGCCTCTGTGGCTTTATGCTGTGCCTTTTTTTTTTTTAATACATTTGCAGTGTAAATTTAAGTATTGAATGCAATGAAGATCACATGCTTAAGTGGCATTTCACTCTTGTTCCAAAGATTCTTCATTTGTGCAAGAATAAGTTTAATACTGAATTTTTTCTTAGACCTCAAAAATTTCCAGTGCAGCAATTCAGATCTTTAAATGAAAAATCTGCTCTCAGATTTTCAAGTACATTAAGTGCAAGGGAGGGGCTTTGATGGTCATAAGTGTGTCCCCTCATAGCCTTTTCACTGTGTGGTAAGAGCTTTAGCCAAAGATGTATTGTCTGCTGATAGAATTCAGTTTTTCTTATATGAATATACTGAAAAGTAGCTGCTTAACAGATTAATCTATCAGGAAAAGCACTCAAATTCTTTCTGTTAGACTCTCAGCATCCAGTGTCTGGCAATTAAGAAGCACTCAAAAATGCTAATGAATTCAAAGCCCAAAATTGGTAATTGTTTTATTCCTTGATAAAAACCAACTTTTATAGACTTTATTATATGCTCGTTTCTTTAGCTTTGAGGTTCATTAGTCTAATGAGTCATGTAACATCTAACGTGTTTTCACAAGTGGTTGACAGAGTGATTTCATGTTACTTTGTACCTTATATGACTGTAATTATAATTTTTGGTAGATGTTGAATGTATAGAAAACAAATTATGACGTTTCCCTGTAATTTTATTATGATTCTGTTAATACACTTTAATATCATTAAGGATTTGTGAGTCAGCTTAAAGATATTGTCTGATAATCTTGACTTTGAGAATGTCTGGAAGTACCAGATCTAGTGGGGGGGGAAAAAAAACATTCTTTGGAGGTTACCAGGGGTGAGAGAAGGGAGGGTAAATCGCTAACTAAAAGTAGACACATATTAACTTGGGTGAAGAGAGAGGTAATATACATTAACAGAGCAGCTGGGCTGGCACAAAATGATCAAGGCAAAGGAAGACCCTGGGAGGCGTATAAGAGTTATAGGCAACAAAGGTCCAGGCTGTTAACATACACAATCCTGCAGCAATCATCTACGCATGAATACCTAGGTAGACAGTCAAGCTGAACAAGGGTAGGAAGGTGAATGGGACTGCATCCAGGAATATATGCATATAGTTTTGACCAAAGATATTACTACATATGTATTTATATATGCACTACATAGATCCATGTAGTAGTGCATAAGGGACAACTTAATGAAAGTTTCTTAGCCATAACCAAACACTTTGAGGGAATGAATCACTGGGTCTGGAGGGATCAGGGCCATAGTTTTGGGGAACTTCAAGGTCAATTGATGAAACACAGCCCTCAGGAACAAGGTTCTACATCCTACTTTGGTTGGTAGTGATTGGGGTCTTAGGAGTTTGTGTTCAGCCAACTAGGATGTAACTCTTAGTGTCTCCTTATCCTGAGGAAAGATGAGTGGAGAAAACAATAGATGCATCAAAGCAATTAATTAGGCATTCCATGATGCTCACCTTCCAGCATGATTGCTGAAGACAAAGCAGTGCATAAGCAAATGTGGTGAAGAAAGCTGATAGTGCCCAGCAATCAAAAGACACGGTGTCTGAGGTCTTAAAGGTCTGAAGATAAACAAGAGGCCATCTACAAAAGCAATAAAAGCCCACATGAAAGAAGCATGGCAGCATGCTGTGTGATCATGAGGTGTTGAAGGGATCAGGTCTCAGGCATCAAAGAAAAATCATATCATTGTGAATGACAGGGAGTGCAGATTGGGGACCCAAAGCCCATCTATAGGCAACTGGACATTCTCCTACAGAAGTGTCGTCCGGAGACGAGTTAGTCAGAATGCAGTATAGCAACAATGAAACATACAAATTTCCTCTAGTTCTTAAATGCCTCAAACCACCCCACCCCCCACTATCATGATCCCAATTCTAATTTACAAATTCAACTAGATGAAAGGATGTACACTGGAACATATAGGAACTGGAAACAGGGAATCCAGGACAGATGAACCCTCAGGACCAGTGGTGAGAATGACAACACTGGGAAGGTGGAGGGAAGATGAGGTAGAAAGGGAGAACCGATTACAAGGATCTACATATAACCTCTTCTCTGAGGGGCAGACAACAGAAAAGTGGGTGATGGGAGACGTCGGACAGTGTAAGATACAACAAATTTATAAATGATCAAGGATTCATGAGGGAGGGGGATGCAGTGAGGGAGGTTAAAAATGAGCTGATACCAAGGGCTCAAGTAAAAAGCAAATGTATTGAGAATTATGATGGCAAGAAATGTACAAATGTGCTAGACACAATGAATGTTCATATGGATTGTGATAAGAGTTGTACAAGCCCCCAATAAAATGATTTTTTAAAAGAATAGATATTCCTAATTTATAATTTAATAAATTGATCTAATTTAACTTTTTATAAAAGCAATTAGTTGAATGCACTCATGGAGTATAAGGTCCTCACTCTCCACAATCCTGCAACCTATATAAGAACTAGATGGTGCCCACCTGCCACCACTGACCCCACTGAAAGGGAATCCAAATAGAAGGTCGTGGATAGAGTGGGAGAAATATGTCGCACAGAACTCCAGATCATTAAAAAAAAAATAGGATGAATACTGGTCTGGTAGAGAAGCAGTGGAAGCCCTAGCCCATGCGCCTAGACACCCTTCCAGCCTGGAACTGAACTCACTCGTGTGTTTTAGGCAACCACAGACAGGGCTATAAAGTGAGCCACACTCAACCATCCAGTGGACCAAGATCCAGAGGCAGGAGCAAGTTGCTGCGGAATAAAGAGCAGAAGCCGTGAAGAGATAGGAAAGACACACAAATAAGAAGGATAAATGCAGGAAAAAGGCAGAAGGGCACTGTAACAGTGCAGGGGTTGCAATCATGAATCAAAATGCCTATGAATTATTGAATGGAAAATCAATTTCCTCTGTAAACTTTTATCTGAAGCATAAAAGGGATGGGAAAGATCAGGTCTATCAAATAGATGACAAGAGCAACTAACACTGGATACGCTTCCGTTAGGGTCAATAACCACACATTTATTAAGTTAAAGACCTTAAAATGTTCAAAATTGTAATCGATCCCTCATTCCCCTTCTTCCTTTGGTTCAGGAATGGAGACCACCCCACCCTGGCCTTCCACCCTCTGCAGTATTCCTAAGCACAAGTGAATCAATCCAACTCCAGAAGGAGCTCAAATTTGCTCTGATTTGTTAGCCCCTCCCCTTTGCCAGTGACTCCCTAAAGAATGGTCCCTGACCTAGCCAGAGAGGCTCCAGGTTTCTGGAAGCTTCAGAAATGTTCCTTTCCATTCTAAAAAGAGTAGGAGCTTGTCTAAGTCTTAGACTCTTTTTAAAATGGCAAATGTAAAATATGAAAAAATTTATTTGAGCAACAAGATTGTGCAGCTATTAGAAATGATGTATTTCTTTGGCAGTATCCTAATCCTACTAGATAAAAGCAATATTCTAAAAAACGAAAATAGCATCCTAAATAGCATCTAAATTTCTACTTTGTTAATTATTTCTCTAAGTGTCTATTTTGTTCAGGTAACAGAGTGACTCCAGAACTGAGAGAAGAGCAGAATCACCAAGCTTCAGGAAAGCCAGCATCAGGATCGTTTCCATGTAAGATGTTTCAGAACTCTTAAAAAAGTCAGCAAGAACCTCTGCCATTGGAATCTGCTACTTCATGAAAGCTGATTCAATTCTTTCTCCACTAAGAAACTAGCTAGGCAGTCATGGCCAACAGTTGAGTTTTGCCTCTTGGTGAAGAGGCAGTTTCTGTTTCCAACTTCAGTTGTAAAAGTAACAGGAAAGGATTGACTGACTGACACACCCTGCGTGACACACCAAGGCCTGGCCCACCAGGAGGGATCCTGGCGACTGGCTCAGTTTGAGCTAGGTATATCCTTAACCAATTGTGGGGGCCAGGTTGGCAAGGTCACACATGGTGACACCTTTCTACTTCATGTCAAAAAGAGGCAGCCACTGAACCCAGGAAGGAAAGGGGACGTTCTGTTCCCGAAAGAAAGGTGATTGGCAGACAAAGTCAACAGTTATTCAATTCACTTAAGTGAAAATCGTTAAAATTAACCGTAAAGCTTGCTCTGTCTTCCCACCTGTAGAGAACTTGTAAGAACTGCTTTCCAGGAGTTTATGACAGGAATCCCCTTCCTCCAAAGAACCTTGCTGGATTCTGTAGGTCAGAAGAGTAAGTGGGTATGTGCTCAAGGTTTTCAGGACACCCAAGGCTTCAGGGAAATAAATAAGAGTGCAACCCTACCAGGTTGAAGTTAATATTTTCCGGTTATGTGGCATGCGTTTGGTCTTGTATTTTAACCTGTCTTGGTGTTCATTTTTGTTTAGTTTTGTCTTAGCAGCTAAACTTAACTGCACAACCAGATATAAATTTGCCAAATGGGTATCTGGGCGAAAAGCCCTTTTTTGCTCACATGATCTTGGAAGGAACTTGAGTCTGGCAATTTATAAAGTCAGTCACACACACACACACACACCCTACCCGCGCCATTTTGGAATGTCCTTGGGCTTTTGAGTCATCACATTTTTTTTAAAAAGTTTTCTCTCCAGTTGTCTGCCAGCGAGGCCAGGCACCCCTGATTTTAAAATCAAACTCTGGAATGAAAGCTTCTGGGAGGAAGGGCCCATGCACAGAATTACGGCTGTTAGGGATCTTTGTGCAGAGTGGACAAAGCTTGCGCCACCCCCACCCCCGACTCCCCCGGATCTGCCTGCCCTGCCCCGTGTAAGCGCCTCTCAACCGCACCTGCGCGCCCAGCCAGCCTCTGCGTTTCAAGCTTTGCTTGGAAAGTTTCCCCGGCAATGATTGCTTATTGATAGCGCGGCCCTGGTTCCCGGCTCGCTTCCTACGTCCCGAGTGCCTTTTATTACCGCGCGTTACCAACGTCCCGATAACACGGAGACGGCGTGTCCTCCCGCGGCGAACTCGCTCCCCGCCCCAGAAACATAGCGTGACTCGCCTCCCCGGTGGGGCTGTAAAAGTGGAAGGCCAGCCCCGCCCTCCAGCACCTGCGCCTCCCGCCCGGCGCGGCGGCAGCTGGCCAGACCCGGGAGGGCCGCCCCGGGCACGAAGTGCGTGCGACCGCCCGGCCGGCGGGTCACGCAAGCCCCAGCGCTGCCGCCGCCGGCGTGCCGGCCCCGCCCCCGCCGCCGCCCGCGCGCACACCCGGGCCTTCCTGGCGGGCGGGGGGCCCCGGCCGGTCGCGTGATCCGACCCCGAGTCGCCGGTGGCGCCCGCTCTCCCGGGCCCGGCACCGGCCGCTGACCGGAGCCCGGGCCGGCGCTGCCCCCTGTTTGACGCTGCAAAGTCTCCCTCTCCGTGGTGGCCGCCGCCAAACACACGCTCCGGGCGCGGAACGCAGGAGGGGGGGGGGCGGCAAGCGGGGTCCCTCGCCACTCGCGGAGCGGGCTCCTCGGCGACCCAGCTCCAACCCGGTGGCGGGGACCAGTTGCTCAGCCTCGGGCCTGCCTTCCCCGCCGCCCCGCTCCGCACCCGGGAAAGTGCAGGGGGGAGGCGGGGCGGCCTGCAGGGGACTCGGAGGAGGCCGGGAATAGCCCCCACCGTCTCCCAGCCCCAGTCCGGGCGCTTGGGAAACTGACCGGGCGACTGACCCCGGCGACCCCGCCTTTCCTCCGGACCCGGAGGTGGAGAGGGGACAGCTGCGCTTGGAGGGAGGGGGGAGGCCACGGCGGGGAGGGGCGGCGACGGGTCTGCAGAAGCGGACACGCGAGCAGCGCGTTGCGTCCGCGTTCCCGTGGCGCCTGAAGACCGGCTTTGTGCTTCGCGGGGCTGGAGCCCGCCTGCAGCGCCGCCCGGGGCGCGAGCCCGCGGGCCTGGGGGTGGGCGGCGGGGGGCGGGGAGGGGGGGAGCCTGCCCGGAGGCCTCTCACGCGACGCCGCGCCGCGTGCACGCGAGGGGAGCGCGTGTCGTGACGACCGGCGATGAGATCAGCTTGAGTAACCTCCGCGCCGGGGCTGGGAGGGGGCAGCCAGTCACGCAGCCGCTCCCTCGGCCGCCAGCCGAGTCTGCCCGGGTGGCCTGGGCTGTCACCGCCCCGAGCCGGCTCCTGCAGCGGGAGCCCAGGGAGAATCTGACCTTTCTGGGGAGTCAGAACTTTATTCGAGGGGGCGGGGGAAGATGGGGTGGCCGAGGCAGTGAGGAGCGAGAGAACAATGCCATATAAAACAGACCTCGCGCTGTTAGGGGCTGCATAGTCTATATGATCAAATAAATGGGTTTACGAGACACGCACCCTGAAAATTACCTCTCCGAATCTGTATCTTACATGATGCCCAATAGTAGGTGACTTTAAAAACCGCTAGAACACAGAACCCAAAGGTCATTAAAAGATGTCTTTAATTTGTTTAATATTACTCCGTTGAACATGCAGCGCACACGGTTAGCATATGCGTGCATGAAATGTAATTTATACAGTCAAGTCTGGAGGCATGGTCTGGCAAGAGGAGTAATTATGAATTCAGAAAGAGAGGACACAAACAGTAAGATTACTTTAAAGGACAAATGAACTGGGGGGGGGGGGCCGGGGCGGGGGGCGCGATCAGTCCATGACACGAGGAAGCCATTACATTCATCTTTTCATGGTCTTGAACATCTTGTACCAAAGTCAACAGTAACGCATGGCGGAAAAGTCTAATTAGACGCAGAAGATCCAAGTATTTCGCTGTGCCAGGCAAACGTCAAAAATAAGCCTTGTGTTATAAGCACAGGAGTAACACATCAGACGGCAGCACGTCTCTGAATTTTCAGTATTTCAGTAATTCCATAGTAGGTAAGTGACTCACTGGGCGGTAAGTCGGGATGACTAATCAGAATGTGCAGGAAAATCTGCCCTTGATTTAAAGGATTTGCTAGAAACTGTTTTTGTTGTTGGTTTGTGTTTAGATGGTAATGTTCACAGGCTGTAAATGAAGTAAGGAGATGGGGACTGGGACTGCATTACCTTTCTGTGGGTGACTTGCCAGCAAGTAGCATCAAATGAATATTCCGAATGAATGAGCGTGTAGTCAGTATTCTACATTGGTTAGCGCTGTGAACAAGAGAACAGTGTCAGCCCTGTCGCTGACGCATGTGTGATCTTGGTCTGAAGGAAATAGTCCTCCGGCATATAATCCTCACCACACTGGGAGGACAAGGATCCCTTACTCTTTCCAGGTGCTTTGAGGACCTTGGATGAAACTCTTACCACATCACTACTAATGGCAGCCCCTCTATAAAGTTGACAAAAGTACAAAAGTGTTTAAATGCCACCAAGTTTTCACCATTTGTCTTTGGTCTCACAAGTACTGAATACAGCATAACAATCTCTTTGTACATACAATACCTGGCCCATGGAGTTTCACTCAGCATATATTTCATGTTACAGAAGCTTTAAATGATCGATACTTATGGGTATTTTTTAAGAATGGTCTGGCTTGCCAAGTGCCTGGAAGAAAATAAAAAAAATTTTTGTCCCCTTCCGTTTTATTGAATTCATGTTTTAAAAATAAATCACAGCAGCATTATTAAAAATATATGTATACACTAATTCTTGATGACGTGTCCTAACTTGATGAGTAGACTCTGGAACACATTTCTGTTGCTGAATGACTGAAAGATTAGCGATTTACCTGTCAGCATACGGGTCTAGCTGTGAACAGACTAAATTTAAAGGTTACATGGTTGGGGTCTCTCAATGCCGATTGTTGTTGGACGTGTCATAGCATATCACCCATATCATCATGTAAATGTGAAACCCTTTCCTGTTCACAGCATTTGGCCTACCTGGGACCCCTGAGAAAGGAGTCATGGTGGCATAGTGGCCGCTAACCACAAGATCAGCGGTGTGAACCCACCAGACACTCCTCTGGAGAAAGACTTGGTTTTCTACTCACATACAACGTCAGAAACCCACAGGGGCAGTGCTACTCTGTTCTGTAGGGTCTCGATGGCAGTGAATGTGGACCCTTACCAAAGAGGGGCACCATGAAAAGGGAGAGCCAGATGAGTCGCGTGGTAAGTGGCTTGACTTGAATAAAACAGAAGGTGCCCATTCTTCATCACTGGCTTGGAAGGCAAACTCACGGTCATGGAGTTTATTCGGACTTTTAGTGACTTTTAGAGGGATTAGAACTGCTCCTGTGTTTCTAAGGTGCTTTGCAGGTGCTTTGGAACTGCTGATCTAGTGGATAGCAGGCCAATTAATAACCACTATGGCACCAGAGTGGTCCTTAAGTATTGACAGCGTCACATCTGTTGAAGAATGAAGTGGTGCTGTTGGGTAAACGTTCTACTACTAAGCACACGGTCCACAATTCTGACCCACCAGCCCCTGCCTGATCTTCAGAGAAAGAAACCCTGCATTCGGTCACTTTGAGTCAGGGTTGAGTTGACAACACTGGGGGTATCTTTAAAAATCAGAAGACACGATTACATACTAGTCTTTTTACCATTCTTGTCAAAGTCTCCCATTGCCTTAATTTACTCACTCTAAAGCTATCTAAGCACATCGAAGGCCCTTTCACCAGGGTCCCCTACACTGGGGCAGTCTGGTGGTTGCATCATGCTTCCTGGTGAGAAAAGTGGGTAGGTGTTGAACTCCACCTGCCAGGCTATGTGCTTTACTTCCACCCGAGAAGGAAGACCTTCTCCTTTTGAACAAAAGCACTTCGGGGCCAGCAGTAGCCTCTCTTTTTCGGAGTTCTCAGGTGATTATTCCAGTTTGCCCTAAATACATGTATTGACATGTATTAGGTAGCATTGCTTTGCTATGGATCAAAAGGATGCACAGCGGATTAAAAACTAACGAACAAACTCATTGCATTGAGTCAATTTTTGGGTTTCCAAGGTTGTAAATGTTTATAGGAGGTGAGAACCTCGTCTTTCTCCAGTGGCGCTGCTAATGAATTTGAACCGCTGACTTTGTGGTTACCAGCCCAATTCGTTACTCACTGTTGCCACCAGGGCTTCTTTAGTGAGGGAAGGGAGGGGTTGGGAGAGAACAAAACCAAAGGAAAAGTAAGTCAACCTCTATCAGCTCCCAATATGTCCAATTCATTTCTACATAAATGAGAACTAGCCAAGGCAGGTTATTATATGAAACAATCACTGTCTAAAAGCAAAACAATGACAGAGCAACAACCTGTTTCTCCAATTTTAGCAAACTGGGAAAACTGTCAGCTCACAACCGGTTGCCTAAGTAATGTATCGCAACCAGCAAACATGTTAGTCAGATAACATGGTTCAACCTTTTGGCCAATGTCGTTTGTCCGATTTCACATCAGATGATTTGAGATAGGCTGTCTGGCCTGCTGAACTCAGGGGATGTCCTTAGGGATTAAAGCATGTCCCTCTCCGCCCCTCTCACCCCGTTGCTAACTTCTCTATGGTGTGTTGACATTACGTCATATTGCAAACACTGAGTGGTAGAGACTGCAGTGTCAGGATGGAGTGACCTGATTAGTCCAAACTCCTACAGGGGTGACGTGCAAATCGATGGGCCCCAACAGGACCTGAAGAACCATGTGGTTTTGAAATCCGGGGTGGATGGGCCACGCCCTGCGTACACCTTAAATCTCTTGGTGCTTTGAAGGTATAATTATTGCTCAACAATTCCAGGGATGGAGTAAATTAGGTCTTTGTACGATTTGGTGATGATAAAATGAAAGCTTAAATATAACTTATTAACGTGTACTTTTTAAACTTGGAGTTAAATCAGTACAAGATCATAAAAATGATCCAGCTGGATTGACACCTTTAAAAATATAGTTTCTGTCAAAATAGTGAATGTGCCTAGGTGACACAGAGGGTTATATACTGAGCTGCGAACTTCAAGGTCGGGGGTTCAAACCCACCAGCTACTCCTTAGGAGAGAGTAAGGTTCTCTGCTCCCGCCAAGATTGACAGTCTCTGAAGCCCTCTGGAACAGTTCTCCTCTGTCCTAGAGGTCATTCCAAGTCAGCATCGACTCCATAGCCGGGGGTTGGGATGGCTGGTACCTGACTAGTAAGGCAGCCCTGTAGTTCAACATATAGACATAAAACAAATGAAACATGAGAGAATATGAATTGCTCTGTGCAACCCAATGTATCATTTAACTTACCCTATGATATTTTTTAATGAATTACCAAGTATATCTACCAAAGAGTGTATTTACTTTAGAGAGTGTTGCTCTCCATTGTATATGGATGGCTTCAGGATGGACATAGATCAAAGAAGTTAAGTAAAATATTCCAGAAGTGTACACCTAATAGGAAAATAGAAACAATTCTTGGACTTTGCATTTTGCAATCGTTGGCAAATGTGATTGTTTTCTAGAAATTGACTGATCTAATTCCCCGTCTCGGGACGATTTACGTAGCATGCAACAGACTCTCTCCCCTGTTTGAACAGAGATGGCTTGTTAATATTTGCATTGCTAATGCAACCCGATGATGATAGTCAAATGAATCAGTCAGTCAGTGAATGAGTCTGAAAGAAAACCCAGAACAGCTAACCTCTGAGCACGGCCTCTCTCATCTCTAGGCCCTCCCTGTTTCTTGCTGGAGCCTTCCCAGATGATTGATGTTTTACATGAGCAATAAGGAAGAAGGAAGCAATCCAGATGAAAGCCTAACTGTGGTCAGATGCTTCTAAAATGAAAAAAGTATTTGCAGATGTTTCAACAAGCAGAGGGGCTGGGCTGAGTCTAGACCACAGGAAACAACTTCCACACCTTGGAGCTACCTACTATAATAAAGGTATCATCACTCATCAGCCCAGGATTCCACTGGAAACTTGAAAAGGCATTCCGGGGTGGAATGCTGCATGAATCCAGACTTGCCTGAGGAATGCGACAAGCGATCAGAACTACATATAGAAACGCATGCGATTTGTAGAAATAGCAGTCGGGATGGTGGTTATCTGGGAATCAAATCCTTTCATCATTTCAGACAGAACTAATGAAACCGGGAGAAACCATCATTGATTTCCAGTCTCCTAAATTAGTTGGCTCTCAGAGAGCAAAGTTCAAATTCCAGTTGCTGTTTGATGTAAAAATAAGTCAGACACAAAGCAGAGAGATAATCTCCTAGCCTCCAAACTGCAACAGCAGGACTGTTGGCTGGTCATGAATGAGATCCTTGGAGGAACATTTGTTTGCAGAACTGCAGAATTCATCCACCTAATGTAGTATTTCTCATTTCGCCTGCCAAGGCTGTTCATTTTTTAATTTATGGTATTTGCCTCTGTGGGAAGGTCTGCTCAAATATAATAAGAAATTTTTATATTTTCAAATGGAAAATAAAAGTAATGGCATGCATCCTTCCTGCATGTCATCTTCTGGAGCAAGTTAACATTATGGCTGCGGGGGGGGGGGGGGGCCGCGGCGGAGCACGTATCTGACCGGTGGGACCGAGGACTTCTTGAAGATGGCAAGACACACAGCAGCACCCTAAATGTGGTCCGGGTGAGGCTCTGCCCTTCAGTCTAGCTTGTTGTACATCAGCTGTGTCACCATTTCAGCCTGTTTTCTCAGTTTTGACATAAGAACAATTGAAGGATAATGTTTGGGGGCTCAGTGGATAGGGTAGAGGGTATTATTATATTATTTTACAAAACAAGTACAAGTAATTGGCAGCATTGTATTTGTTCCCTAAAAATCCTAAACTCTTTCATTGAAGGACCTTATTTATTATGGTAGCCGAGCTATGAATACTTGAATCATGGAGATAAGCTTTTTATTACCCCCAAAAGAAAGCAAAATTATAAGAAATTGAGGAAAATGCTGGCACAGTGCCTATAATAAGCGTGAAGAATAATAACTCTCGGGAAGAATATAGAAAAGAATGAACCCTAACACTGTTACCAGGAGCCCTGGTGGTGCTGTCCGGTAAGTGGTGGGTGGCTATTTATAAAGTCAGCAGTTCAAATCCCCTCGCCACTCCCCAAGAGAAATATGAGTCTGTTTGTTCCCGTAAAGATTTACAGTCTTAGACACCTTGAGAAGATTGCCGAGTCAGACTCGACTCGCTGGGACTTGTACCCTTGTTGCAGAATTATAACCCTAACCCTAACCCACTGCTCTCTAGTCCTCAACGCCTCGCAGCCCTTGAGGACAGAGTAGACGAGCCTCGGCTGTCAAGCATTCAGGAAACCAACTGCCACACCTTTCTTCTGTGGAGCCTCTGGTGGGTTAAACTGGCCACGTGTCCAGTTTAGGAACCCAGCACTTTCCCATCAGGACTCCTTACAGAATTAGGGTGCTACGTTCAGTGAATTTCCCTCTTTGTACATTATAGCTCGTTATAATGAACCCCACTACCATCAAGTCAATTTTGATTCCTAGCCAACCTACAAGACAGAGCAGAGCGGCCCCAGAGTGCTTCCCAGCCATGCGCCTTTACAGACCCTCATGGAATAAATGGTGGGTTCGAACTATGGACCAATTTTTGGTTCACAGTCAACGTGATTAACCACTGTGCCACCAAACTCTTGGATGTAAGTATGCAAAAGCTAAATGCCAATGTGACAGCAAGTCTTTCTGTCTATTCTTAAATTCAGACCTGCTGAATTTGCCTACCATAATTAGATCATCAGAGCAAGGAGGAAACTTAAATGTCATCACGACCAAATTCATCTTATGGATGTGGATAATTCCAAAGGGATAAGTAACTCTTTCAAAAACAGCATTGCTTCTGTATTCCTCTTGCTCTTATTATCCCAACTACTATACATGGCACCAGTCTTGATTCTGGGGATCCACCTGTGACTAAGACAGAGGTGGTCACTTGCCCCAAATCACGTGGTTACTGGAGGTGTTGCAACCAGAAACAATTCAGGACATATCTTATTAAAAGAGCTTTCAGTAACCAAGTAGTGAGTCTCTACCAAGAGCAAGTCCTTCACCTACATCCCCCACTCCTCAGAAAACAAACTCATAAGCTCAATGCCAGTGAGTTGATGGTGAATCATAGTGACCATCTAGGACAGGGCAGACCTGACCCAGAGGGTTTCTGAGAAAGTCTCTCTAGTCTATGGGAATAGGAAGTTTCATCTTTCTACTGCAGAACAGCTGGTAGTTTCAAACAGTTGATCTTGTGGCTAGCAGGGTCACCACTACACCACCAGGGTCCCTACATTAAGTCATATAAATTTTGGGAGCATCATGTCTTTTCCATTCCAGGGGACTCCTCCCCCCATATATATAGAGAGAACTGCATTCATTTCAACCTCCTAGTTCCTTTAGGCCCAGGGAAAGGTCCTTTAATGTATCTGAGTTTGAAAAAAGGTTAACAGCAGAGGAGTGGTCCAGTCCCCTCCCTTTGCTCTCTCTAGAGACTGAGATGCCTGAAGGGCATGCTTGTTCTGCTGTGTTCTTCCAAATCCTAAAATGAACAGGGCCACAGAGATGCTTCATCCTGTATCATGAGTGGGTAGATAAGTCTCGTGTTGGGGTTTAAAATTAGAGATATCTTAGAGATATCAGCTTTATCAACAATAAAATCTGAGTGTGTGTTCACACAAGAGAGCCAACTCATAAATATTAAAAAGTATTTAGTGTGCAGGGCCCAGGTGGTACAGTGGGTTACACACCAGGGTGCGAAGTATAAGTCAGTCATTGAAACCGCCAGCATCCCTGCAAGAGAAAGATACTTTCCACTCCCTTAATGGTTTTTAGCCTTGGAAACCCACAAGGGTCACTACGACTCGGCATCAACTGCATGACAGTGATTTGTTTTGTTTGTGTGGGGCCAGAGAGGGGGTGGATGGAACATTGATCTGGGGCTGCCGATGGCACGGTTGGCAGGTCAAACCCACCAGCCACTCCGTGGGGAAAAGATGAGGCTGTCTGCTCCAATAAAGGTGTATGTCTAAGAAAACCTATAGAGGGCCACTATGCATCAGAAGGAGGAGGGTTTTTACTCCCACAGTCACAATATTGGGAACACACAGGGGCAGTTCTACCCTGCACTACTGGGTCTCTCTGAGTCAAAATCGACTCAATGGCAGTGAGTTTGGTTTGGTGTGCCTCAGAATTAAATCGGTGGCAGGAGGTTGTGTTTTTTCAACCGTATTTGAACTATCCCAAACCAGCCAGAGTTCTGTCTAGCATACATGCCTATGCCTTACCTTCTGGCCCACCTGCCACAGCCCTCAAGAAATCATGTCTTAAAATAATAGCACTATAAACTTCAAATCCACTTTGGTCTGCTCTCCCTAATTTCCAAAGCTGTGAATGTCAACTGTTGGGCTTTGGGGCAGGTGAAGTGTTGAGATGGAAATAAGATTAGATTTAGAGAATTGGGACCCTTAGATTTGAGTCTACCTTAGCTAAGTCTCTAGAACGCGGAGCCTCTGTTCTCTGCATAACCACACGGATGGTCTTACTGAGCGCCAGAGTGCTGCCTGTGACCTAAAGAGGATGATGGAGGGGTGAGTACTTTGTAAACTGTGAGGAACAATAGCAGTTACAGTTGTTTGACAGGTTTAAAGAACACTACACAGTTCTATTGTTTACTATGGATTTTTAAGTTGGCTCTGTGAAGTTCTAGCCATGTGTGTTAGTCCGGGTAGACTAGGAAAACAAATCCATAGACACCCCATATGGATATAAGGGAAAGGTTTATATATAAGAGGAATGAAACATTGAGAAAGCTTCCCAACCTGGTCCAGTTCAAAGTCATAAGTCTGATATTAGCCCATGTGTCCAAAACCAGTCTATAAAGTCTCCTTCTGACTCATGAAGTCCCAGGCCAGTAGGTGCAGAGTCCCTTGCACGGATCGCCTCATGGCTCCTTGTTTGCAGGACTCAGGGTCCATCAGCAGTACCCATTGGTGATAGAAATATCTCAGCGCTGGCAAGGGTCTCTCTGTGGCTTTTCCAGCTTTGGAGGTCTGGTTCCATCGGGGTGTGGCCGTGTGGCTTCTTCTCCGGCTCTTCCGTTCCTCAGATGCTACCATCTTGTCAGTAGTTCCTCATCTTAGAGACTCACTCCCAGAGACTGAGAGTCAAGTCTCTCCTCTCCATGAGGGAAATACCGTGAGACTTCCCAGAATTCTCAGGAGAAAGCCATGCCCACACAGAGGCCTCATTGACTATCTCCAGATTAACAGACTAGACTCCATCCCTACATTGCAATCATGAAATTGACATCACAAATACATGACCGCCACACCACGTTTTCAAGGTTGATTGCTGCCTTGCTCTTGGTGATTGCGTTAGGTTCGATTCCACACATAGTAACCACATGTGTTGCCCAGAAAGTTATTATTTAAGAGGTCCAAATCCACTCCTCTGAACTAAACTTGCATTTCCCCTTCTCCAAAAGAGTGAATGTAATTTCTAAGAAAATCTGTTTCCACTATTAGCAATTCACATGAAATTGTACAAGAGACTTCTTTGGAACTGAAATCTGAGCAGTTTTGTAAAATGCCATCCCTCTAGGAAGGAGGAAGGAGTCGCTGGCTGATATAATTTGGGTGAAACAAAAAGTGGCTGTTTTTTGAAGAACTCCCCCAGGGGTACTTCGTCAAGGACTCAGGGGCATTGAGTTGAGTAAAGGGCCTTGGCATCTAGTGGACTACGTCTTGGGCCGCTAACCACAAAGTCTGCTATTTGAATCCACCAGGGGCTCCTAGGACAAAGACGAGGTGGTCTGAACCTGTGAGGGTTTATAGCCTTGGGAACTGCAAGGGGCGGTTTCACTCAGCCCTACAGGGTCATTCTGAGTCAGAATTGCTCAGTAGCGGTGAGGGAGTTAGGGGGAAGGGAACGGAGTAGACAGGTAAGATGACCGACTTTGAAATCAGACTTGGGCTCAAATCCTGCTTCCATCAAGGTCAGTCATTGCACCCTTCTCGCTCTTATTTTCCTCATCTAAAATTTGTGGCTTGAAAAATCACAATGCTGCGTATGATGCAGGCGCTGAGCACAAAGTAGATGTTATCATTGCTAGAGCACGAATGATGTGTCAGAAGGGCGAATCCTCTTTTCCCCCTTATTTGAAATTCGAAGACGTGTTCCTTCTAGTTCTTAACTCCTATGAAACCGGAAAAATGAAGTATCATTTTATGACCCCCCTAAGAAAATGATTGTCCTAGAATAGCCTATCTTCAAGGGGGAGGAGGAGAAAAAGAAGAAGACATTTTAAAGAAAAGCTATAAAGAGCAAAAAGAAAGAACTGAACAAGCAGGAGGTAAAAAAGGAAAGAAACGCCTTTTTCTGCACTGGCAGTCAGCCACAGTGAAGAACTGCTTGAGCCTCTGAAGTTTTCTTGAACCTTCCAATAAGCTTCTTGTTTGACTACTATTCCTTTGAGTTGACGGATCTTCCTTCTTACAGAAGATTACATGTCTGCTTATTCTTTCCATCTTTCCCTAAATCATGGTGGTGGGGAGGTGGAGCACATGTCCAGCACTCCCTGTACGCATGTTGCCTTGTACGCTTATGTGCGTTTGCTCATTGACAGTCCACAGCAGCCCGCTCAGCACAGTTGTGAACCAGGAGGCCAGGAGGGATTGAAGCCCTTTGCCAGGAAAGGAATCAACGCAGAAGCGTGTTCCAGGAATGTAGGAGCCAAGCTTTCAATTGTCCCCTTCGATTACAGCACACGTATCCCTGGTTCTTACTGTCTGAACCAGCAGACCCTTCCTCTGCACTCTCTTTCAGCCCTTGGCTCCTGTGTTATTATTACATTCTCTTCCCTTCAATTGTCTGCTATACCTCCTTCTTTCTGCACGCTCTTCTGCCAGTTCTATTCTACTTACTTACACGGCTCGATGTCTCATCTGGGTGAGGCACTGGGTTCGCTAACATCTACATTGAGTGTAATTGGCTTTCTTCATCTGTATCAGCCCCATTGTGCCTAGCTTTGTGCTTGCTGGATGCCAATCCAACACTGCCCCAGCTCTGGTCCACCATGACGATAGGGTTCTTAAATGATGCCCTCCCCACTTCCCGCAACTACAGGAATAGAATGGGTATTTTAAAGGCAAATTCTTTGAAACAATTCGACCTCAGAGCTGTCACACATTCCAGATCTTTAACATTTATTTTATTTACACATTTTAACAGATAGGTCATAAATGCACATGGCTCACATTTCAACTGTGAACATGCGCATGGTGACAGATCTACAATCCAATTCCCTAGCTGTAAATTCTCTCTCCAGGGAGGAAACTTCCAGAATGTTTTATGTATCTACGTGCAGGCAAACTCATACACATGCAGATAGAGCTTCCCTGCCCCGCCTTTTACAGACATGGTCAGAAGTGAACATTCTCTTTGCCTTATTGCTTTTTATTGCTCTTACTTGATATATTTCGAATATTATTCCACTTAGTGCATTTTAATTCTTACATTTTATGTGTTGTAAGTAATTTATAGGAGCGCTGGTGGCTTAGTGGGTAACACATTGAGCTGCTAACTTCAAGGTCGGCGGTTCAAAACCACCACCTCTTCTGAAGCAGCAAGATAAGGGTTTTCCACTTCCATAAAGGGTTGCAATCTCTGATTTGATCTGTAATCTGTTGAAGGACATAGTGGGGGAGAGGTATAGGGTGGTGGTTATAGTTATTGTCCAACTCTTGCTATTAAAACGCTGAAGAAATGGGTGACATTACTGCACAAGGGGGCAAGAAGATTTGTCAGGTAAATTGATGGACTTGGAATCACTTGGTCAAAAGGTGTGTGCATTCACAGTTTGGGGAGACACACTTAGAGCAAGCTTTTTGCATCGCCTCTTCCTCTACTTCATCCCTGCAAGTTGAGAGTCATAGTGTAATGGCAGATGCTCCGCACAATTCGCAGTGTATGCTCCACATGTGAATAGCGAAAAGATAGGGGGAAAAATCACTGTTGCTCCTGGCAGGATGTTCAATGCATAAAACAGACATTGTGCTTGACCGGCATTGTCATGGGAATCCCAGCCTCACCAGCATCTCCCAGCCTCACTATTTCAGGATTCTTACTGGCCTTGGTTCACTGGCTCGGTCTGAGACCAGTTAATTATGGCTCAGGGTCTTGGGAATCACAAGTCTATGGCTATGAAGACAACAGGGTCCATTGGGAGGGGTGGTGTACTGGGATTAACATATCAATAGGGCAATTCTTCATCCCAGTTTTCCCACAATAACCTTAGGCTATGGACAAAATTAGCCATAGTTCCCTCTTTCATGGTCAAAGGTGCCCTCGTTTGGACTATAAACTAACATGGTCTAATGTGGAGCATGCTGTTTAGATTGTACAGTAATGAGCCCTGAGAGTTCATAAAGGTGCCTGAGGAGTTTTATAGGAGAAGGGAGAAGCCAAGCAGGTGGGGTTTGGGCCCATTGCCACTGCCTAATGTGACTGAGTAGAGAGTAAAGCCTATAATAAATGAGCACATTTCTCCCCAATAGGCGATGGATGGTTCCTAAAACATCTAGTTGTCTCAAACTCCCCTCCATTTGTCTTCTCTCTCTCTCTCTCTCTCTCTCTCTCTCTCTCTCTCTCTTTTGACATGTATGCACTACCGGGCTTCTTTCCCACCAGAATGGAACACTGAAGATCAATCGAGGCAGGACTTCAGACAGAAGACACAGTGTCTGCACGCACCCCTCATTTGATAATGCAGACAGAGCAGGTCTTGAACTAATGGACCATGCCTGGCTTTTAGCAAGAGCTGTCCTGGCATCACTCATGCCCCTTGCAGAGTCAGCGCACAGAGCCTGGGCTCCTTGAGGGAATGGGCAAAGTGCAACGTTTTGAACCCAGTTCAAAGATACTTTCCTGATTGGCTTCCGAAGCATCATGTAAGCAGTGCAAAGGATAAGGCTTCATTTTTTTTCACAAGGACACAGTGAAGTCAGTGGACGTGGCAGGCCAAACAGGCCTGCGGGCTCAGGGGAGACCAGAATGAGGCTTGAGCTCCAGTCCCATTAATACCCAGAAACACTACCATATAAGGCCAGAACCGTTACTCAGAGAGCTGCTTTATTCAGGCTATTGTCCAGAGTCCAGACCTTGAAATACTTGCTGGTGCCCAGCTTGGGCCGGTCTCCCCTTATCGACAGCTGGGCAGCAGGGCGCAGGAGTGTCCCATTATTTTCAGGCAGGCCTGACCTTGGTCTATCACAAACACAGTTAGCCTTTTAAGTTCTCAAACATACGCTTGACCTTCTCCTCAATTAACTCAGGCCAAAGGACATCTGTGTAGATTTGATCATCTCACTCCATGGCCCAGATTTTGTTCCTCCCTTTGCCTCGTAGAGACTTGACTGATTACACTTGACTGCAAAAGCTCAGCTTTTCGACTGTGCCCTGGTGACTTAGTGGTAGTTTGCGGGACTGCAGCCCATAGGGTTGACAGTTCAAATTCAGCAGCAGCTCTCCAGGAACAAGGCTGGACTTGCTGCTCCTACCAGGGCAGTGATGCCACCAAAAAAATATATTAAAAAATTAAAAAAAAAAAAAAGCTCAGTTTTTCAATGGCTGCCAAATTCTCTTTGTCGTTTGGATCCATTCCTTCCATGAAGCAATCCATCCTCCCCCACACACAACGCTCATTTTCTGCTCATTTAAAGTATTCTGTTCTCTCTGCTTTCTGTTTTCCGTATAGCCATCTGCCTCTTTTTCCTAACTCTTTCAAGTCTTGCAGCCTTGTTCCTCTCTGGACATCCATTCACTGCCATGCAGTCACTGCCCACTCATACGGACTCTACAGGACAGGCTTAGACTGTCGCGGTGGGTTTCTGAGGCTGTAACACTTGAATGGAGGGGAGAGCCTTGTCTTTCTTCCTCCGAACAGCTGGTTTAAAACTGTTGACCTTGTAGTTAGCAGCTCAACCCACAGCCACCGTGCCACCAGGGCTCCCTCTGGACACATGGGATCCCTAATTCCAGTGTGCCCGTCCTATCGGCCAAAGATGATGATGCCATGGGAAGAAGTTTTTCCCAGAGTCCAAAGCCTGCAAGTCTTCCTATTTTTCACATGCAAGTGTTTATTGCAATTATTCGGCCCTTACTCTACCCCGGTGCATGTGGGGTACGCGGGAGACAGAAGCCTTGTCTTCCAAATACGCTGATCTCCAGGTTAATATGAGCAGCATCTAGACCTGCAATGAGATTTTTCACAAGATCCTGGGCTTTAGGCATGACGTTGATTTAGAAAAGAACTTTTGAAATATTTTTCTTGGGTGAGGGGAGGATGTGTGAATATTTTTATAGGAAGCAAAATTTGGATTAAGAGGATGGGCTATCTTGATTATTTTTGTATTCAAAAACCTTTGTTGCTCCTAGCTACCATTCTCTGGCTAACAGTCCCTCCCCAAGGGGTGTTATCATGCAGAAGGAATTACTTTAAAGGAGGATTGTGTTTGCCACCCATTAACGTTAGTTTGGCCTGGTGACTTGTTTTGCCCAGTGACAGGTGAAGAGAAGGGCTATGTGCCACTCACAACAAAAGCTTTGGGAGCCACTGCATGGTTCTGCTACTGCTTTTCTCTCTGCTCTCAGTCAGACCGTGCTTCACTGAGAGTCCCAGGTAAGAGTTGCTTCTTCACCTAAATCCTGAAACCAATATGATGTGGAACAGAAGTGGATTTGATCTGCTATTGACATGAACATGAAATTAACATGAACTAGAAAACAAGTTTTTCTATTATAAACCACTAAAATGTTGGGGCTAGTTGTTATGTCTGCATAACTTAGCTTGATTTGACAGATAGAACCTTTGGTTTCAGGAAGCAAACTGATTTTCACAAGGGAGAGACAGAAGTCAAGGAGGGTTTGGCCCCAAGAGACAAGATTTAGTCACTGGTTAGACAGGAAGAAAGCCTGCAAAGAGGAAAATACATGCTTTGGAAGATGGATCTAGGCTCAGAGGAAGAAAATGGACGAAATGTGACTCATGACTCTCCCTCCAGTGAGGTCTTTATATACAAGGTGAGAGAAAGGACAAAATTCAGAATGCATTAGAGAACAAAATGTCTTTGTTCTTAGTCATTTGCAGTAGAAATGAAAGTCTTCGGGGGGCTGAGAAACTCCAAGTCTTCTTTTTTCTCTGGATTAGGTTTGGTGGCCTGGGTTAAAATGTATAGCCCTAGAGGGGATGTTTGAGGTATCCCATAAAATGGTATGAGGACTGGGTGCCATTGCGATGCTGTATTAAAATCACAATAAATTAAGGTCCGGCCTGGGTCTGAATTCTTTGGTTAGAATCGATGAAGGATCCAGGGGTCTGTCTCAGCTTGACAAGCCATAGTGTGCACTGGTGCGTCACCCAGAGGAAGACGAGCATAGGGAAGGTTCGTGCTTTTCCATGTCCTTTGTTTCGTCTGTCCTCCTGATCTAATTGATGTTGACATTTGGGGGGTTTAATTTCCCTCAAGAACGGAGGGAAACTGTCTTCAGAAGTAGGTTTTCTTCATCTGGTGAGAAAGTTTCATTTATTGTTAGCCTTGTAGCTAATATGAGTAATTTCTGCCTGTGACAGCCACACATGACGAGGGCACACCTCCTGCCTAGAGTCTCAAGGATATATTAGGGCTCTGTTTTCTAAGAGCAGTCATTAGACCAGCAGCGTCAGCATCCCCTATTAGCAGGAAATTTCTTGGGCCTCGTCCAACACCTACCGAATTTTAAATTCTGGGAATGGGGCCTACCAATCTAGGTTTTAACCGTTCCTTGCAGCATCAGGGCACACAAGGGTTTCAAGAACCACTGCATTAGAGATGCTGTTGTAAATACTCAATGACCTCCTTTTTTAAGGCAAGTCACAATAATATTAGGCTAAGGCATGGCCTAACTCCACACCCTTTTCTGAGCCTATCAATGACCATCCTCCCTGGGTTGCCAGCAAGGCATTATTGTGTTCACAGCCTACTTATTTCAAGCTGGAGGAGTTCAGGTCTTATGGTAACGCTGACCATACTACCTCAGACACAGCTCCTTGGTTAACCCAGTTTAGGTCATGGGCAACTTCAGGAACCATAGATACATCTAAGCTTTGCTAATCTCTGGCCCTCCGCCACATACTTTGTACATAAACCTAAAGGTGCTTCTGGTGGATCCTGCCTAGTGAAGTTAAGATTATCTTCATTTTATTCTCATGAAAATAGAGATATAGAGACTGCTGTCAACTCCCTACTCACCCTCGCGTGAGCACACACACTCATCCTGAGTCTCTTCTTGTTGAACCTACTGTCCTCAGCCATTCTATTTTCCAAAATGAATTTGTAGATCCAAGCATTAATAGATAAAAGAAAAAATATAATTCTAAAATAGGTATATAGTTTCTTCCCCCCGCTCAGACTAATATTTTTATTGGCATATCTTACTCATTCCAATATGTTCCTTCTCTTCCCATTCGATTCTGGTGTTCAATCCCATCCAGTGGGGTTATACCATCATCGATGCTATCAACTCCCCTCTCACCTCCTCATCCAGTGGGTGCTATTGAGTCAAGTCCAACTAATAAAGACCCCAAGATATAGGATAGAACTGTCCCATAGGGCTATCTTGGCTATAGATCTTTAGAGAAACAGATAGTTCTTTCTCCACAAGAACTGCTGGTTAGTTCAAATGGGTGGGTATCCGATAACTATTTATTGAATGACAATCTGTACGAAGGTGGTAAGAATTAAGGCCCAAGCAGATTGAAGTATCTGAGAGACGATATGCAGACAGAAGACCAACTGACCACCAGTGTTAGAATCATTCATTTCTGGTCCTTAACTGAGAATTTTGATTCTGCTTGTCGTTGTATTGTTTGGGGGCATCACTGCCCTCTGGTAGTCGTTGGAGCTGCTCCTGAGAGCTGCCACTGGATTTGAACCACCAAGCCTGCTGGCCTCAGTCCCACACGCAACCACTTATGCCACCGGGGCTCAGCCCCTGAGGATTTTATTAAATCCAATTGAAGATCACAAATCTTCACCACATCCTCACCCCCACCCACCCCCGTCTGTCTTTGGTGACAGATCATCTAAAAAGAAGAAAATTGTGAAGATTTGAGGGAAGAAAAAGTGAACCGCCAGAAAGGGCTTTGTGAATAGCACACAGCAAGAGGTCAAAAAGTAGAAAAAATATCAAAGAATAAAAGCCTGATTTTTAAAAGCAATTTCCATACAGAATCCTGGGGAGAGGGAGGGAGCGGGAGGCCAGGCCTGGACAGAGAGAAAAGAAAAGAGACGAGTGAGCTGCATTCTGTTCAGCAGTGATTCAAGCTAGATCTTCTACCAAGAGCATGTCTATGAGGGTGGCTAGTGTTGTTTGCCAACGTGGAGAGGCTACGACTCACAGTGGATTGGCACACATGGAACGGATTGGTCTTCTATAAAGCCATATAAACTCCCACAACCAAACTCACTGCCATCAAGTCGACTCTGAGTGACTCCCTAGGCCCTCAGGAGGGAACTGTTAACAGTGGTAGAAAACCCTGTTTCTCCTGTGACGTGGCTGGTGGTTTCAAACTGCTGACCTCGCACATAGCTGCCAGGGCTCCCGTAATATATCATAACCATCCTCTATTTTGTGATCTAATGTGAGCAGCCAACCAGTTGAAAACCAAACAAGTGAAAACCAATCGGTTGAAAGCCGATCTATTTCCATGAAGGCGTAACCTGCGTCCAATATCCATGGATGTGTTGGCAAAGCTTACTCTCTCAGGAACCTGTGTCAGACTGAGAATCCTCTAGTTCTTGGGATGTGAATCAGCAGCCTGCCACCTGACCTTTACCTGATGATTGGGGGATCACAGCGTGAGTCAAGATAAGTCTCCAATCTGAGTATTACTTATCATTATTACTCTCTTGAGAGAAAGGGAGAGAAAGGGAGAGAAAGAGAGAGAGAGAGGGAGAGAGAGAGAGAGAGAGAGAGAGAGAGAGAGAGAATCTTTTTGGAGCAGCTTCATATCATAAGGGACACATGACAGAGGACTTTAAAAAATTCACATAGAAATCTTCGAAAACCTCGTGTGTGTGTGTGTGTGTGTGTGTGCATACATTGAATTTGCTCTAGAAAACCCTGCCTAAGACATATGTATATATTTGCTGGGAAAGACTCATAAAAAATGTACTACATGCAAAGAAAAAGAAGAAATCAAGATTGGGGAGGAGCATTTGCCAAATGGACACAGATTACAGCCCTCCAACAACAGTGACAACAGTGGGGGTACCCCAACCTGTCATGGCCTCAGAGAGTCCTCATATTCTCTTAGGGTCCATGTGCTAAGTGGGCGTTACCATTTTTAAAGGAAAATTATAAATGGGAGCGGTGCAAAAATAAACAGGCCTACGATATAAACCACAATGATTTTAAAGAGTTGCTTTCATTGTCTCCTTTCCCCTAAAATCAAACTCAAGCCCACCGCCCTCACATCAATTCCGACTTACCACCCACCCAACTCACTGCCATTCAGTTGATTCCAGCTCTTAGCAAGGGCACCCTGGTAGCCTAGTAGGTTACACATTCGTCTGCTAACCACACGGTCTCTAGTTTGAAACCACCAGCTGCTCTGAGGGAGAAAGAGGAGGCTTTCTGCTCCCAGAGACCCACAGGGACAGTTCTCCTCTGCCCAGTAGGGAGATATTCAAACTCATAAAGGCCCTGTGCAGGGTTTGGGAGATGATACATTTTTTCCCAAGGAGCACAGGATGGGTTTGAATGACCTCTGACCTTGTGGCTAGTAGTCCAATGCCTAACCCACAGTGCCACTAGGGTACCCAGAAAGAAGAAAGGGTTCTTTCTGTACATGAGCAATTGAAAGCCTAACTGGGAAAGTGATATTCCTGAAATAGGAACAACATGTGTCCAAATGCTAATTTGCACATTGTAATTAAGGACTAGCTGCCGTTAGTTAGCATAGTAGTGCAGGACTGTAGAAATTGCTGTGAGAGCTGAAACCACGCAAAGGGATCTTAATAAGCCATGGAACACATTATGATTATTCTATAACCTTTACATTTTTTTGTCAAAACCTTAAGAATGAAAAAAAATCATAAGGCTAACATCTTTTAACACCCGGTAATGTGAAACCTTTTCAACATTGACAATCGAAGCATTTTCTTTCTTTGTAAAGCAAAGAATTATATGAAAGAGTAGTTTGAACAAGGCATGTCCCTTTCATGTCCCTGAAGCATCTCTTCAGAACCTTGGCAAACGATCATCCTCCTTTCTAAGCTCGGATCAGCTTCCCACATTTTACCCTTTGCACTCTCAGTGTCATGCCACAGGTCCAAGAGTGCCTCTCCTGTGACGAGTACGACAGTGTCACTTCCTTGGGAACGTGGGCATCCTGTTCATGACAATCACTCTTCTCAGCCATGTCAAGGAGCTCGCCTCTGCTGAGTCCCTCCGGCTGAATATCCACAGTCTCTCCAGGGGCATCGATGTCAACATTCCCACGGTCAGTTAGTTCGTTTATAACTTAATTGCATTCGATCGCAGTTTCACCCACAGCGTTATCACTTTTTGTTTCTTTGCTGCCCTTGCAGCAAACTTTTTGTTTCTTTGCCGACCAAGTCTCTGCCTTTGATTTTACCCAGTTTGGTAAATGGACTCAGGGTTTTGTCCTCGGGAGACAGCACGGTGACAAAATAACAACACAGTCTGCTCTCTGTGGGTGAACTGAAGAACACACAAGGATACATTTTGAAAGAAGGGACCTAATGGATCCTGGGTCACGGTGCACCTCTGTGGTTTTCTGTAACGAATGGCTAGCAGCAAAGTTTGGGCTTTGTGCAATTATGCACCGTTTGCGTACTGTGCTAACTGCAATTAGGACTGGCGTTATTTAACTGAAAATGTAGTCGCTGAAATGCCTGCACGTCTGAACCTTGCAAAGAGAAGTCTGCCAGTACCATCTTAACGAGGTTCCTCTTTAGCATCAATAAAATATGTTCCCATGATAGAAACCTTTTTGAAACATTATAATTGGATTGGATTAAGTAGGAAAGGTTAATAAGGGCAATGCATCAGAATAAAATGTTACACATGTGCCTTAACATAGCATAGTTAAAGCTGAGAAGCATCTGCTACATCGCAAGCATGGGTACACTTAGTACACAGCAGCATGGCAGTAGGAGCCAGAGTACAGTGGACTCTAGTATTTTCTGACATTTTAGGTCCCCCCCCCAACATGGTTTTTGACTTTTCTTTCTCCTTTTCTGCCATTTAATAACTTTTATTAAAAATAGCAAAACAGAGTCTAATTTTTTATCCAAGTATTTCCATATCTACTTACTATTTTTTCATCCTTCTATATTTGTGTAGACATCTATCCTCCTTCCTATATCTGTAGACAAAGCATCGGAATGCTTTTTTACTTTTCATGATGACAAAAGGTGGTGGGAAGTGAGATGATTTTTTTAAAAGCAGTCATATTTGTATCGTCTGCATTTCTTGAATTTTTCATGATGAGCATAATGTACATGTAAAACTTGTACAAAAGCAATAACTCCTATCCATAGCCCCACCCCCATCCCCCACCCCACCACAGTAAATTGCTTTGATTCCCTGGCCAGCACAGGAAGGAACTTTTTTTTTTTTATTTTTAAAATTTTATTGGGGGCTCTTACAGCTACTACAACATTCAGCACATCATTTGTATCAAGCACATTTGCACACATATTTCCACATACATTTCCCAATATTTTCCACTTGAGCCCTTGATACAAGCTCCTTTTTTAAAAAAACAAACAAACAAAAAACCTCCCCTTTCCCCTCCCCCTCTTTTTTTAAAAATTAATCATTTTATTGGGGGGCCCCTACAACTCCCATCACAATCCCTAACAACATCAGTTG